>MJUT01031499.1:437356-452430 GCA_002080005.1 Gigantidas platifrons
TCTGTTCTTCTTCGATATACGGATTCTGATTACTCCTTTGGTATCTTTTGGCCATTGTGTTGTCTGTTCTTCTTCGATATACGGATTCTGATTACTCCTTTGGTGTCTTTTGACCATTGTGTTATCTGTTCTTCTTCGATATACGGTTTCTGATTACCCCTTTGGTATCTTTTGACCATTGTGTTATCTGTTCTTCTTCGATATACGGTTTCTGATTTGCCCCTTTGGTAGCTTCAAACTCTTCTTACACCTGATTGGATGGAGGTTTTGTTTCGATGAAAGAAAACCTATTTCTTAAAACCCAATAAAGATTAATAATTTAATACTGTCCATGACATCATTATTTTAAACTTTGATTACAACATGTAGATTAACATGAGAGTTTCCAATTATGATGGAAGCATAAATTTGACCAGTATAAGGATTATCAATATATTGACTGGTGTTAATTAACAATGTTCCAACTCGTAAACTGTGCCAAAAATAACACGTAAGCCCATGTACGTGTTTTTAATCAGCGCATATATATCTTTTAAAAAAACTAGGACAAATTTCTGTATAGCTATTGTTATATAAAATATATTACATGTACCAGGAATGCTGTCAGTTTGACTTGTCATACTAAAACAAGACTACAATACACTACATATACAATAAGTGTCATTGTGTTGTGTGTTTTTTTTTTATATATATATTTTCCTTGTTTTGACGTTTTTTTACATGACAAAATCTGTCTCAGATATCATGGATCTTCAAACTTTTTTAACATTCCATATACCAATTCCTTATCTTTTTGCATTGAAAATCAAATGATATACTACATCTCATGGTAAATGGTCTATGTTTTATATTCTCCCTTGACAATTTGAATGAATGAATGAATGAATGACTGAATACCTCTTTCACCCCGGTTCTTTTTCTTTTGGCCATTGTGTTGTCTGTTCTTCTTCCCTTTGGTATCTTCAAACTCTTCTTCTCTTTCACTTTCTCTAAGAACATTTTGCATTACATGATCCTCAACTTTGTTTCTAAAGGGACGCTGAGTTTTTTCTTATCTCATTTTGTTTATTTTGACTCTATATTTTCAATAAAACTTTCTGTTGATGTTAAGCCATATATGAGTTAAATATGACAACAATGTTGTCTTGCATTGTCTTCCAGTGCCTGCGTATTTCTATTAATCCACGACTGCCATTGAGAAGAATTCCGAGAGCATCCGACCAAATGCAGCACCCAAGTTTACTTCCGGTATAAACAATAACCAAAAACTCCATGTCAAATTATCTATGACACGTGAATAAAACAAAGTACATTAAAATGATTAAAATGAAGGTTGTATCATTGTGGAATTTACGTTTCACAGAAATTAGTATCTCAGATGCACTTTCGTATAACAAAACGCGATATAAAGTTCTAGTCATATCCGACCATTTTAAACTCGTTGACACAGATTATAGTAAATGATACCACAATTTGCTACCTGTCAACTGTAAACTTTTATATTGTAGCATATTTTTAATGTATAAACGTAACAATTCACTACAAATGAATAACAGAAGAATAAAAAACTCAAAATGTGGACACTATCCGTTTAAAAGTACTCAAAATTTTACAAAACTCTTTGTGTATTTTCATCATGAAAAGATTAATATGATTTTTTTTTCTCAATTCTTTAAAGTAAAAAATCACATCAACAAATATTTATGATCCGTGAGTCATAAGTACAAATATATAAAATAGATATAACTGTATATAATTAAAAGCCTACTCTACAGTCACCTTACTTCAATTATCAGACTATTGACACCAGTATATTGAGTAAACACCTTAAGCAAACATAAATTTAGTCTTCTGCACGGAACGAAGACCATCAAATGGGAATTGATTTCCTTCTGAATAAAATAAATATCGCCATTGAATCATTATTTATCAGTTTTAGGAAGGAAAATATTGTTTAGAGTAGTCTATACAGGATATTATCAAGACACAGTCGTAATTGTTTGTTGGTTCTAATACGTTGTTCACATAGGTTATTAGACCTTGACTGTAAGGCGGTAATGTCATTGTTTTCAGAAATTGTAGAATGAAAACATCTTGTCTTCTTGTGGAGCAGGAACTGCCTACTCTTCCGGAGCACCTGGGTACACCCCTGGTTTTTAGTGGAGTTCGTGTTACTTGATCTTTAGTTTTATATGTATTTTTTGTAGACCGTTCCTTGTTCTTTTTCTTTTGGTCATTGTGTTGTCTGTCCTTCTTCTATTTACGTTTTCTTATTACCCGCTTGATATCTTCAAACTGTTCTTAAAACTGAGTGCTGTGGTGTCGCTGGAGGTTTAAAAACACTGCCATTCATATTTTCTCTCAATCATATCCATTGATATATTCGAAGTAAGAAAACTATACACATTAATATTTTATTCAGTTATTGGTGATCCATCCATATACTAAACCTAAAAGTAAAAAATAAATGTAAATAGATAAATTGTGCACATTGTCATTTTAAATTATAACATTAATAAAAAAAATGTCTTGACACAAAAGAAGATGGATGGTCTTGTAGAAATACATTAAAGGTTAAAAAAAAACTCCACACATGGATATATTGAAGTCAAAAATTTACCAGCCAGCCATATATTTGCCAGTAGAAAAAGTCGACCTATTCCAGCGCTACGTCTGTATATACGAAAGATCACTCAAAGCGTGCACATAGGCCTGCACTTTGATAAGGATTTCAATGATAGGTTAGTCTGGTCTGCCTAATATCATGGACCCGTTACGGTTGAATTAAGACAGAACCCGTCTAGATGTTAATAATCTCATTTTCGTATTGTATTAGTTTTCAAAACAAACATGAAGCATGAACTGTCACCCTTGGGGAGCACCTGAGATCACCTACGGTCTTTTGTGGGGTTCATGTTACATAATCTTTAGTATTTTGTGTAGTATTAATATACCATTGCTAGTCTCTTTATCTTTTTTTTTCTTCCTTGGCCATTGTCTGTCCTTCGATTTACGTCTTCTGGTATCTACAAACTTATCATTCCTGGAACAACGTAATGTTCTTTTACTTGATTTACATACGATATCAACTACCATATTGTGTCTTAATGTTCTACCGTAATTAATATGCAAATTTTCCTGCATAGATTTTATTGTAGGAGATATACATTGATACACTCTGATTCTATTAATTTACATAGCACAATGACCATCTAGTTATCAAAAGCGACAATACAATCGATAGGAATCTGAATACGTTTGATCAAAGCACAAACAAATATTAAAGGTTAAGGCGTACATGATGCATTTTGTTAACCAACATTGATTGTTTATAATGTTGTGTTATATTTTATTTTATATCATCGATCAGCGTAATGTTTTATTTATTTTCTATTGATACTGTTAGATAAATAAAAAGTTATATACATTGACAACGCAGAGAATAGTATATAGATAATTCAGTGTATATTGGTATGAAAAGGGTAAGAAAAGTATGATATGAGGATACCAAAGGGGTAATCAGAAACCGTAAATCTAAGATACCAAAGGGGTAATCAGAAACCGTAAATCTAAGATACCAAAGGGGTAATCAGAAACCGTAGATCTAAGATACCAAAGGGGTAATCAGAAGCCGTAAATCTAAGATACCAAAGGGGTAATCAGAAACCGTAAATCTAAGATACCAAAGGGGTAATCAGAAACCGTAAATCTAAGATACCAAAGGGGTAATCAGAAACCGTAAATCTAAGATACCAAAGGGGTAATCAGAAGCCGTAAATCTAAGAATGACAGACAAAGCAATGGCTGAAATGAAAAGGACAAACAGAAAAACAATGATAAATAGAACACTACACAGAAAAATAACAATTGAGCAACACGGACCCTACAGTTCACACAGAGGGTAACATTTCCTGTGACTCCTGTAAGAAGAGTTTGAAGATACCAAAGGGGTAATCAAAATCCGTATATCGAAGAAGAACAGGCAATATTTTGCAAAATTTTGCTGAAAAACAAATCTCTATAGTTATCGCTAACTGTTTTGGTGATGTCATCTTTGCCAGGCCAAAAAACAGACCTTGAACTGGTATTTGTTAAATACTGGCACAGATCACAATATGGTATGAATAATCCATGATTGATATTATTAATAGTATATATATACCTGTATATAAACTTTTGATCTTGTCTTTGACCCAATTAAGTTAGTCTTTAAGAATGCTTTTGCATGATTGTTTTGTTTCACTTTTTTTGTGTTTTATTGTTTTTCGGCACTGACGTGGTGTATAAGATATATCTATTATCAAAATTTACAGTTCCATTAATAATGCAATTATTATCAATACTATGGTTCTCTGCCCTCAGACATAGGTGATCATAGCTTAATTCGGCTATCATTGTTAGGCCCTTTAGTTTTCTTTAGACTATCAGATTATTTGGCTTTCAAATCATTCGAGTTTGAGCGTACCTGATGAAGGTTATATTTCAGAAACGCGTCGTGCGACGCAATCATGATTTCTACGGGGGGGGGGGGGTTGTCACCGGGTTGATATCACTGCAGTTGGACATTAGTCCCCGAGGGTATCATCTGCTCAATAGCCAGTGTTTCGGCAATAATGTGATTAAATAGATATATTTATAATTGAAATTTCCCGTTCTTAATTAAATGAATTAATTATTAATAAAACTAAGGTTCTCATCCCTCAGGCATATGTGACCTTAGCCGATTTCGGTTATCATGTTTGGGCCCTTCGGTTTTCTTATTTCCAAAAACCTTTTAGATTATTTGGCTTTTCACTCGATCATTTGACTTTTCACTCGATCATTTGGCTTTTCACTCGATCATTTGGTTTTTCACTCGATCATTTGACTTTTCACTCGATCATTTGACTTTTCACTCGATTATTTGGCTTTTCACTCGATCATTTGACTTTGAGCGTATCTGATGAAGTTATGCCATACAACTTTTGTCGATGTAAAATTTCTACTTCCATGAATGAAATTAGAGGAATTGCATTTAAACGTAAACAAAATTTATCGACAAATAACATTTAATTGGAAGAATACTATAATATATATAAATATTTAAAATTTTCTACATATAAAATTCATATTGATATTTTTGTATGGATAACTTATTTAATGATGTTTTTATGTATTAACCTTTATTGGAGTTGGTTAATAATGGTGTAATATAATGACGGGGTACATATTTTTCCTACATTATCCTTGGGTAGTCGTAATGCGTCTAGAAATATGAAAATATTCATTAAAATAACACTGTCGTGCATACCCTCCTTTCCTATATTATACAATATCCAGTTATCAAGAGGGGGTTGGGGGTCCCATTAACCGGTTTAACCCTGCCACATGTGTGTGCCTGACCCAAACCAGGATTTGGATTTCCAACGTCATATATACGTCTTGGTCTTTTCGTGTTCGGTGCGTTCAGATGAGAGGTTATTGTTCGTTTTGTTTATATTGATGACCATCACTGTTTTAAGCTTTCTTGTCAAAAAATTGTCCGTCTAATGATAATATAGAGAGATCGTCCATTCTGACAACACATACTAAGCCTTCTGGTGATACCATTTCGCATACTATTGTATTTCTTTTTGTACTTTTTCTTTTTGGTCATTGTATTTTTTGTCCTTCTTCGAACACCACTTATGATTACCCTTTTATAGTATCTCCAAACTTGTCATACTCATCAGTAGTGAATTTGCATTTTTCACATATTGAAAAGGTCAATTTAAATGAGTGTATATTTTAAATTTGTAAATCCGTCTTAAGAGTATGTGGATGTTTATTGTAGATGAATGTAGGTATATATAGAAGGCTTGATTAAACAAGGATTTATATAGGATAATTATTATAAGATCAAATATACCTTCCAATGGCTGTAAAGGAAAATAAAAGAGCACTCATGGTTTAATGATTTCTATCTTAATCCCCATTTTAGTTTTAATAAGGTTATGTTGTATGGCAATGGTGTATACATAATATATATAATATATTACTAAGTTATTCAAATAATGGATTTTATAAACAGTTTTTAACGGTAAGTATTATGTAAACTACATTTAAAATAACATATCAATAAGGGTAATAACAAAATTACCGAACACAGAGCAATCTTCCAAAGGGAAATTCAAAACTCATAAATCAACAAACAGACAAAATCAGTCAACAACCGGGAAACTGAAAAACCGCAATGGTCCTGACTTGGTACAGGCATTTCTAAAGAAATGGTGGATTGAATCAGATTTTACGGCGCCAACCTCTCGCTTCCATTACGGTTCAAAGGTTCCCGTTGTCACTAAAACAGCATTTACAACAATACTGGAAAAAACAGGCAAAATAGCAGTCAAACAGTACCAAACTCAGTATCTAATATATCTCGTGAACCATCACCATCAATGTTAAAATTAAATTTTAAACAGAGTAATTGCCTGATAAGCATTTATCATGTATTGTACATTAGTATTACAAAAAGCAGGTTACTGACATTTGAGATGGTTTTACGGTAGATAATAATTGACACACATCAACCTCATCGTTGGTGTAATATTTTTAGCGTCCTCGCCTCTAGTGTGATAGATTATGGGTTCGAGTCCCGATGAGGTAAAACCATAGACTATAAAATTGGTATTTGTTGCTTGGTCCATAAACACGCATGATTAAAAAGAGCAAGAACACATCCCGATAATTTGTTCGAGTAGAGCGAAATGTCTACATACAGACTGTTGGTTCAGAGAGCTAGCTCTATAAAAATCCAACCAAGCGTGATGGTCTAGTAGAAAGCGGACATCGTTATAATCTCATCGAATGTCGTTTGTTCTCGCCATGATATGGCTGAAATAAAATGCTCATTTGACGTTAGATAATCGCTCACCCATCCAATTCAAGATGAATCGTCAGTCTATTATTCTCCTTTTTACAGTGATATATTTTTGCTGGTGCCTTTGATTTTTGTTGATGTACCTATACCGACGTCCAACACGAATTCCATATCAGATAATGTTTGTACGCCGTTTAACAGTTTCACGATGGATGCTACTAGTTGAGCAGAAAAAACCTAAGTTCACCCCGTGGAGTTCGTGTTGCTCAATTTGTAGTTTGCTGTGTAGTGTGTTGTGGAATATATTTTTTGTTTGTCTTTTCGTCTTTTGTTTTCTTTTAGACATTGTATTGTAAGTGCTTTGATTAACTTCAGTCTATTGTTACATTACTATATCTCAAAGCTATTAACCGACTACGGTGTCTAAATGTTCTTATCTAATATCCCCGCGAAAAGTAGAATGGTGATTGGCCAGACATTCGCCTTCTAACAATCAATGGATGGACAAAATATAATTATGATTGGCTTACAGTCAAAGAGTTATTGAGTATTGTTTCTTTATTATAGACCCTTCGGTAATTAAATCTTTAACGAGTGTCTGTCTAAAAAAAAAGTAAATCGACAACTATCTCAGGGTGGACAACGTACGTCATACATCCGGGTATTTTTTTTTATCGAAAACTTTATAATGACGGAACTGCTTCAACCATCTGACACAATCGTAACTACTCGGTCATTCTCGCTACCCTGCAAATAACCTCGTACGTAGATAGTAGAAATTCTTCTTAAATTGTTTGCCAGAAGTTAATTATATAAAAGCCGCATAAAAACATAGTCCACGAAAATCCAATATGGAAGACATACTAAGTACAATCTAATCATGCAAAACTAATTAAAACTTTGACTTTTATCCATGAAAACAATTGAAATATAGAAAATTGCTTAAAATATAAGTTTATCAAACTTTCTTGTAACTGACATGTGAAAAGTAGTGCGATTTATACGCCTAATGCATACGAGGTTATTTGCAGGGTAGCGAGAATGATCTAGTAAATACGATTGCCATCTGACAAAATAAAACTCATTTTTATACTATCTTAGCAACGAACCTGTATGATAAAAGCCAGACCAAAGTACACTACGGACTTGTATGGTACTATTTACATCGATAATATTCAAAAAGCTGTTGTCATTTGTCTAATCATTCCGACAATATTTCCTTTTGATGCTATATCCAGCATTACAAAAAATACCCGGATGTATGACGTATGTTTGACCACCCTATTTTTCCTCTATCACCTTATTACAGAAGTCAAAAATAACAGACTATTACACAAAATCATAATATCTGGAAAGCGTGCACTGTATTTAGGTCAAGTATATTCCAAGTTAAGAAGCAGAAACTCAATAATATTTCTTCACCTTGTACCAAATACCAAGTTGAAGATTATGTCAGAGGTTACAATAGGTTAAGACTATTAACAGATTTAATAGATTAGTATTTCATAGAATAGAAAGTAATGTTTTAACCTTATCTATACATGTTCACATTTCTGCTTTTCTTTTAATCACGACATTGTGTATCAATATTTGAACGTTTATATAAAAATGTTCTTATTCTAGAAAGGTATAATAATATGGCGCTTTTGTCATACAGCTGGACTTGCGCCTGGCCGTTTAACAAGTCCAGTTGTTCGTCAAATCATATATCCTACTTTTCTAGACTGACTACTGTATCTCGACTACTATGTCTAAAGACAATTAACCAGCTGCTCTATCTCAATACTTTTGATATGATACTATATCTGAGGGAAATTGGGACTGCCCTGCTGTTGATCATATGACAGTTGGATTTACAACTACCTATGTAATCAGTGCTAAGATTAGCTATGTCTAAGGATGTCAACCTTAATTCTAATGCATTATGTGTACATCATTACTTTCTGGACTCGGAACACAGGAAGATGAAACAAAATATGACTCGGAACACAGGAAGATGAAACAAAATATGACTCGGAACACAGGAAGATGAAACAAAATATGCTCAAATTCGTACACTGAAAATAAAAGATTTGAAAATTCGATTGTTTTTTCATTTTAAATTGCTCTGTTAATTTTAACTTTAAGCGATTGATTTATACAAGGACACAATGTCATTTAAGTCTACATTCCTTATATATCTATGTTTATTAACGTCTGATTATACATAATAAACAATTTCAAAATGAAAGGATAATTACTGTAGTTTACTCATGTGTAAGAATATTTATAATGGCTTTAGTATGTAAATAAACAATTTTTTTCGCTTCACATCTTCCATAAAGATGACAATTTGTATGTCAACATGTGTATTTCTATCGGTTTTATAATCTTTTTTATTTCACATCTTCTACAAAGCTGACAATTTGTATGTCAACATGTGTATTGCAATCGAGTTTTATTAGCATGCATGGCACTGGTAGGTAATGCATAACTACATTTACTAGAATTGAAAAAATAAAAAATAAATCGTTTCAGGTGAATGATAACACGGATCAACACAATGGCAAAATATCGCATTTACACAAGTTTATGGGCTTTAATACTGTCATATTAATATCTTTATAATATAATTTAATATATATATATATATAACAAGGGTAGGCTCCACAGGACCATATTTTGGTAATGACACAATTAGTTGCTATGACAACTACAGTGATGCTTAATGGTGCATCTCTAAAAAGTTAAAAAGTGATATTAATATACGTGGACGTTATAAATTATTTCATTTTAGCAAAACTTTATTTGAAAAGCCACGCCCCCTCCCCCTTTCCCCGTGTGTAAAACAGTTTTGTATCAGAATAAGCATGCCATCAGACTTATGGGATTTCCGTAAAACGAACATCTGCGACAATAGGGCAATTTTTAACGAGATGGTGATGATTACGGCTTTGTACTAGACCAGCACGCTTAGTTGGGTTTTCATAGTGTTAATTCACTTCACTGACACAACAGTTCGCGAGTATGCATGTCTCTCCACTCTAGCACTTTATCCTGTTTCCGAGCCAACCCGTCTTTGCTCTGACTTGTAAATGCTTCATGCTTAGCAGTGAAGCAGCCCATACTAATTGTATAGTTGTTTGTTTGATCTGACCAGTGCCTGAACCCACGATCTACTGCACTTGAGACGAGCACACTAATCATTATCATAATATCGCCGATGCCGATTTTTGTTTACATTGAAGGAAGCACTAGATTTAAACTGTGGCATTTTTCATAAATGTTCTTCTTGCATTTTGGGACATTTCTAATTTATATAAGCATATTTCCAAAAGTTTTTTTTTTTTTCATGAAATCATTTCGTTAATGAGAAAATAAGAAACTCATTTCTCCAAATAAAACATGTATTTATCACTACTTAGATATTTCAAAACATTTGTACCTTGTTGATTGTTTTACAGAACGTTAGTTATGTGTGTGGTTTTAAACGCCACTTTCAACAATATTTCAGCTATTATCTGTGTCTGGTAATCAACTTATAATCGTCAGTCCACCAAATCACTGGGTATAGTAGTTTGATTGCCAACTGCCTACATATGCAATCAGTGCCTATCACCACTGACGTTGTGAGTTCGAACCCCGCTCAGGCAAGGTGTATTCGATACAACATTATGTTACTAGTGGCAGGTCAATGGTTTTCTCTGTGTACACCAATTTTCTCCACCAATACAACTGAAATATTGTTGAAAGTGGCGTTAAGCACAATAACCCTAACCGAAATCAATCGAATATTAAGAGTTGACTGTGTGTAACAGTGTTTTTTTTTCCACCAGTGTATTCTTTCCAGAGGACAAGTTACTCTAGTGTATAATTTCCAGAGGAATTATTGCACTAGCTTATTTTTTCCATGCTAACCCTAACCCTAACCGGAAATTCTACACACCGGAATAAACGTGCGCTTGCAGGTGCATCCATACCATGATCAAAGTTTTGAATTTCTCTTATCATTGCATGGTTATTTTTAATATATATTTAAATGAAAAACAAAAGAAAAAATTAAAAACTGTCAGAACAGTCTCTAAATCCAAACGAAAAATCGTAGAAAAAAAGGGAAATCGTTACCCCTTTTACATACATACATGACTGCTCACTTCAATAAAAAGTGGCGGGTTTAAACTTGTATGGCTCCAAACCTCCCGTTTTAATGAAACAATGGTAATGTAAATATTTTGCAGGTGTGAGTACATTGTCAACTCTCATACAAACAAAGAACGCTCGAATATTGAACTTTATAGATAATCTTCGTGAAACAGGAGTTATCGTATGACATCGTTCTATTAAGGAAAGTAGATGGCCTGAGCTATTTAAATAGTAACGTTAGATAGTTCACAAGGCCATCATAAGGCATTATAGGGAAATTACAGTCAACATTGAACCAAAATCCAATTTCCATTACCATCTTTCGTCATCTGTACACAAGTGGCAGAATGCATTTCAATAAGATGTTAATAACATCCTAAGAACATCTTAGGGGGCCGTCGTGGTCGTGATCGTATGGTAGTTGGATTTACAACTACCTGTGCAATCATTGTCTATCACCACTAACGTTGTGAGTTCGAATCCCGTTCATGGCGAGGTGTATTCGATACAACATTATGTGATATAAAGTTTGTCAGTCACTTGCGACAGGTCGGTGGTTTTCTCCGGGTACTCCGGTTTCCTCCGCCAATAAAACTGACAACCACGATATAACTGACATATTGTTGAAATGGGCGTTAAACACCACATAAGCACAACCACAAATCGATTAGAATTTGGGACGTTGTGGTATAAATATTTTTAATATTTTTAAGAGGTTCTTTAATTTGTATAATTTCAGGGCTCTTGAAGTCGTTAATCATTGTGTTCCTAGATCAGCGCCTGGTGGATTAAAACATTTATATGACAGAGATTCCCCGGGAAATACAGCCAATCAAAATGAAACTAATGATAAAGGAGGAATTGAGATTGACTATGAACTGTTGCTGTCAAACGTAGAAAACATGCTTATTGCAGATAAAGCCAGATTGCTCCGAAGAGAAATGAAACCGAAAGATTTACTTGTGAAAAGTAATCCAGGTTTGTTTGGCAATATGCATCCAGATATTACAAATCCACGTGACATGTACAACTTACTGTCTAAAAGGAAATTTCCCAAACTTGCAGACGATGAATCGTCATTTTATAGACAAAAATCCTTATACGAAGAGCGATTACCTCGTAGTAACAGCTTTAAAGATTTGAATAAGAGTAGCAAAGCTAAGATCCAGAAAAAATATCATTTTCATAGTCATCAAGATTTAAGTTTAATTGAAAAGAAAGATCCAAGTGTTGCTGCTTTAAACAGCAATGCACCACATTTTGGACCCGAGGAATTGGCACGACTTCCGGAAAAAGAAAAAACAATGATGACCAATTTTAATTTACCAGCCGTTAATGATGTCGGAAATGAAACAGGAAAAGAGGAAGTTAATGACGGCGCCGTCACTTCCGTTTCCTTACCGCTGATTCGATCTGCTCCCTCTGACAATGTAGCCAAGAGCAAACACAGCGAAGATAAGGTCAGGAAAGTCAAAGCTAATAGTAATAGAACAAGAACAAACGTCACTTTTAATAGTAAATTAGACAAGTGGTTTTCTGAAATGCCATCGGACGTAACTGACAAAGCTGATCGTGCGATAATGAAGGACATGATACGTGAACGAATGGCTGCGTATCAACAAGACATCCGGTCAAATGAGAAAATTTCTAAATTAAAACGCAATCACAGCCATCTAAAGTCTCTAAGTCAAATTCAACACCAGTATCTTGAACTTAGAGCAGAAACAACAAAGCCAAATCGAAGTGATCTCAATTTAGGACATTATAAACTGAAACAAAAGTCATCGTTAAATCTAAAAACCGAAATGACAGATTTAGGTGGTAACAAAGAAACCTATAAAAATACTAGAACGCCCATTATCCAAACTGGTGAAGGCTGCTTATATAATGAAATGTCCAAGGAATTTTCAAGATCAAAACAAGAAGGTTTGAATGGAGTAAACACCATCAATCTTGACCAATTCGCTGTAGATGCATACAAATTAAATCCAAATCGACGTTTTACTTTTGCCCAACTACAAAACGTTCAACATAATAGGATACTAGATGAAATTAATGAAGACACTATGCGCCGACGAGCAGACAAAGAACATTGGTTAAGAATGAGCAAAGCAAAAACTCATCCATCTATTGTCAATATTGGTATGGATAAAGAGAGAAAAGAGAATTCAAGGACGTCACAACTAAAACAAACCCTTTCTGTTGTAAAAGTGGACGCAGTGAAAGGAGGTGATCAATCCAATGAGCATGCGCCACCGGATTTTAATGCAAGTGGAGATAACCACAGCATATCTTCAAAATCAAGTGGTAATAAAGCGAAGAAAAAATATCCTTCAAAGCTTGCATTATCTAAATTTAATACATTAGAAGTTTTTGGTGGAAATAAATATGATAATGGAGAAAATGATTCTTATCAAGACACTACTAGATATGGAAATCCTCTGATTAAATACGATTTAAAATATGCACGGCCTCCTCAAGTTAAAGGATCAAAGCAACTAGACAATTCTGCAAGTGGTGGCATATCGAGACCACCGCAAGAAATGGCTACCGTAGACTTCCAGTTTGGGGCAGGAGAAGTGATTATTACACGGAAAGGAACAAATGGTGGTTCGACGACTTCAGGTGACGGCGGATTATTAAACTCTCCTAATGCTCCACCTAACAACACAGAATATTCGGGACTGACTCCCCACACACACACAACTAACGGGGACAATGATGAACCTACTTATCCTGTACAGAATATAGATCCTAATTATTTGTCTCCAAAAAGTGACACCGACAAAAAAGCAGAAGTAAATGATTTACAAAAGTCACAACTTGGCGTTGACAAAACTACAAGCCCGTTTTAGGAACCTGTTTCAAACGAATAATGTGTTCTTGGAGTACATATCTACGAATGACATGTCGTAAAAAGGAAATGTCTTCATGATAAAAGCGTATATTAGAAGATATGTTTTCCTCTTAATATTAAATCTAAATATGAGTATTTAAAATGATAATTTCCTTACAAGTCAAGTGTTTTTGGCATTTGAATGGAATCGCCACATTTGAAGTGTGCATACCATGTGTCCTTATGAATGGGTGTGTTTCATTTTGACACGTACCATTACGGCTTAACATGTATAAGATGAAATTGTTTTCCTTCATTATGATATGACACGTACCATTTCGGTTTAACGCGTATAAGATTAAATTGTTTTCGTCCATTATGATTTGACACGTACCATTATGGATTAACACAGATAAGATGAAATTGTTTTCCTCCATTGTGATTTGACACGTACCATTACAGATTAATACGTATAAGATGAAATTGTTTTCCTCCAATATGATGTGACACGTACCATAACGTTTAAACGCGTATAAGAAGGGGTTGTTCTCCCCCGTTATGAATTGACACGTACCATTAAAGATTAACACGTGTAAAATGGGGTTGTTTTCCTCCATTAAGATATGACACGTACAGTTACGGTTTAACACGTGTAAGATATATTTTTTCGCTACATTTTGATTTGACACGTACCATTGACGCGTCTCAGCGTCGTTTGACATGTACAAATATGATTTGTGTTTGTGTTATTTATTATTGTTATTTGTTATTTTGATAAGTGCTTCTAAAGGTTTCAACCTTTTTTGTAAATAGTAAATAAATCATAAAAGCGGGACAGTCTAAAACATGTTTCAAATGGATACTAAATCATTATAAGATACCTTAAAAGGTATATTCTTTTATTATAAAACTGTAGACTCGCTAGCACATTTCGTCGTTTCATTTCCCTTTGTATGTTGATAATGTGTACATAAACGTTAGAGAAACCCGAAGGGGCAATCGAGAATTGATAATCCAGAGACACTGGTAGCATTGGGCACACAAGACACAGGACAAAGGCAAACAAAACAAAACAAAACAAAAAATACAACACAGAAGACTGAAACACAACACAGAAGACTAAAACACAACACAGAAGACTGAAACACAACACAGAAGACTAAAACACAACACAGAAGACTAAAACACAACACAGAAGACGAAAACACAACACAGAAGACTGAAACACAACACAGAAGACTAAAACACAACACAGAAGACTAAAACACAACACAGAAG
>MJUT01031499.1:460174-488001 GCA_002080005.1 Gigantidas platifrons
ACAATAACCATACCCCTGACTCAATCCGTACAACAACCATACCCCTGACTCAATCCGTACAACAACCATGAACTCTATCAAGTACCGCCAAATGTGATTTGTGTATTTTAGGGATTTTGCATTAATTTGGAATTTTCAGAATGCTTAGATATAAACTTATTAAATTCCCCTCCAAAAACGTATAAGTGCTCGATTTCTCATCAAATACATTTTTCTGTACTGACAAATAAAGAGTTATCAATAGGTACAAATTAGAATTTAAACACATATGAACAGAAATTAATTGACATTTCGGGTAACCTCGGTGTCCGTTACTGAGATATGGTCAAGCATATGTATTTTTGTCATGACCAAACAGACACGTAATTCAGGCATGAACAAGAAATGTGCGCATCACAAAATACGCCCGTCTATATAAATAGGGTTTTTTCCCTTGCATAGGGGAATCATGTGGCCAAGTTTGGTCAAGATCCAATATACAGAACTAAAGTTATCGTGCGGAAACGACCCTGTTGTCAAAAATTATATTTATAGTACGAGTGACCTTGACCTTTGACCTAATGACCCCAAATTAAATAGGGTTCTTCCCCTTCCACAGGGGAATCATGTGGCTAAGTTTGGTAAAGATCCGATATACAGAACTAAAGTTATCGTACGGAAACCACCCTGGACTCCCTCCCGCCTCTCGTACACCCACCCGCCCGCCATACCCAATCACATAATACGGTCCGTCTCAAGACGGGCGTATAAAAACAGACAAAGGGATAATGCTTTAGGAATGGCGTATTGGCTTCTCTGCAAATAATATAGTTTAAGAGAATAATGATTGAACAATCAAAGAGTTCAGTGATGAAAAAACATACACAGACATGGTAGTTCACGCATCATCCATCAGACCCAGGATGATCAATCAGACACAGGTATCATATTATATTGTTTGGAGATTAGACATGTCAAACAAAAAAGGAGATCGCAATGTTGGTCATTATAAAACTACTTATTAAAATGCAGAACAAACGTATTTATTTGTAAATAAATGGATTTATTGAGAAACAAATTTGGTCTACCGTCAGCTTTATAAATATCTACAAAACAATGAAGAAATGATAAGCATATTGGTGAGTGCAAAAATAATACACAAACAAACCATATACAAATACCATTCATAAAGGAATAAAAATAATAATCACATCAGATTTAACATGTCCACGCTTGGTCTGTGGTAGTCACTAAAATGTATCCTTTTCGGTTGTTTGACAGCAAATGGTATCATTCATAAAGGAATAAAAATAATAATCACAGCAGATTTAACATGTCCACGATTGGTCCTTGGTAACCACTAAAATGTATCCATTTCGGTTGTTTGACATCTAAAAGCATCGACGGTAGCACACTGCTGATTTTAAGTTTTCGTGCATTTTTTTGATTTAGTATACTGCATTGTTAAAAGTAAAATAATGAGGTGTGTAAAATATAGTTAATAATGTCCACGTAACTTGTGTTGTCTGTTAGAATTTTGCAGATCCGTTTGGTATTGTTTTCTGGAGGGTTGCAGAATAAATCTGCATAAGATCTAGTACTGTATGCATTTAATATCCACGAATATCTCCGATATTTGAGACTGTGGAACACACATCATTATTACCCTCCAAAATAGAGAAACACTTTTTGGAAAATGTATGGAAGGGAACGCAGACCACTAGTATTGGTTAAATAATGTCCGACTATGAAATAGACAGCACAAAAACCTACACTTAGAAATCTCCCAATATTAATTTCGAATGATATATATGTTATCTTCATATCTCTACTTGTGCCAAAAGAAAATAGATTAAAACTTTTAATTTATTCGTAACTTTATAATTTGCATGAAAATACTGAAAACTGTTTGGCATGAAGATACACGAACCAAAACGATATGCGAATCATACTGAAATGTCTCACAAACGTGTAATGTCATTAGTATACTGCAGATTTTAAAACTCAAAATTAACAATAAGTCATTCTGAAGGCGTTAACCAGTGTTATTTGCATATCTGATTTACTACGCACAGTCAAACCTGTATTAAGAGGTCACAATTTGGACACAGAAAACGTGGTTATTTAAGACAGATGACCTCTTAAAAGAGGTTTAATTAATATGAAATCGTATACAACAGGACAAGAATAATGTGACTTTGTAATAAAGGTAACTGCTTAATAGAAGTGACCGTTCGGGCAAGTTTGACTGTAAATGAAGCAACGATGGTCAACTAGTTAATATAATTACCATGGATACGCCTGTAGGATAATGTGTCTGTACTATCTCCCAATACTACAGTGTACATAATCCAAATCTCCCCTGAAAAAATAAGTTTGGAAAAGAAGCTTCAAATTACATTGTAAAACGTGATTTTACCTGAGTTCACATGCCGGCAGAGGTGTTCGTGTTGTACAATTTTTGTTTGTTTTCTGCTTTATGCTTTGTCGACCATTTTTTTTTTTTTTTTTTTTTAGCCCTTTTTCATATGGACATTGCATAGTCTTACCTTCTTCGATTTATGGTTTTTGATTAGCTCTTATGTATCTTCAAACTTTTCTTTCGCTCGTCTTGTGTTTTGACGAAAGACGGGCGGACGTGTGTATCTTATTATATTGTGTGCACTCTATCAAATTGGTATTCTTCGACGGATTCTCATCAAACTTATACATAATTTTTATTTCTATAATATCTCAATCATGTTTGAAAATGACTGATATTGGAATTCTTTTTGAGGCAAGATCTTTGTTTGTTAATTAAAAATTGAGAATTTTGATAATCGTTGCTTGTGTGCTCTTTAGAACATGCATTCTCTCACTGATTCCCACCAAATTATTACAACATCGTTATTTCACTAATATGACAGTTTCATTCGAAAATGAGTGATATTAACATATTTCTTTATGTTTTAAACCAACTTGCAACAAACTGCACCAGATAAAGCTTTATCGGGTAGACATTGCCTTCGACGAGAATCGAACAATTATATCGGTACGATACGATTGAGCCCATGACAACCTCATCTCTGATAGGTACTTTATTCTGTAAATTTACTATATTCCTTACATTCATTGATTAGAGGTAAACAAAACATTAAGTACTTTTTCTATGATCAATTCTTCATTCATATATTTATCTTTAAGCTACACAATTGTTTTCGTGTGTCAAGAAAGATAACTCGAACAAGTTTGTAATGTTGAAAAACAAAAACAAAACTGAAAAGTTTTTTCTTCTTTTGCGACCGTATAATTGTCGACTTGAGTGTCGAGTAATAATGAAAATATTGAATAAGCTATTGGTCATATAAGAATAGTCCCGGATCTAGAAAATTGAAATAGTTGATAAACTGTGATACAAAAAGACCGTATGCATGGAAACGAGCAAAACTGATATTGAAGAACGGAAACCCATACTGGAAGCATTTTCTATCAATTCTATATTTATTTTATTCATACTTACATACACTTAGCGACACAAGCATTAAAATATTTTATTTTTTTATCCACCGAGCAGACCTCAAATCCCCAGGGTGGACACTGAATCTTACATGAAGCTTGACTTTTACATGGGCAATCTGAATAGCACTTCACTTTTATATTTCTAAAAATAATAATAAGCACTTTAAACATTGCATAATAATCCACACTTCCCTTTACATATATTGTATATAATCCCCAATCACATCAAATTACTTAACTTACTTGACTGATATATTTAAGGTTCGACCTAATAATGGCATCTGCCATATTGCATTTCATATTTTGCTTTCGTCAATCTATAAATTGGTTGCCCTAATTTGTTACCGTTGGTCTGATATTTTGCCTAGTTGTTAATGTGACTTCATAGTGCATTATTAGAACTTGTGAAATACTTATGGTAGAGAAACCATTTATATGTTTAATAATACGTGTCAATGAGGGTTAGGGTTATGGTGTTTAACGCCACTTTCAATAATATTTCAGTTGCATCGTTGCTTGTCAATGAATAATCAAACAGCCAAAAAATGATACTTAGTTGTAAAGAGGTAACTCATGTACGCATTTTTGAGGGTACACTATTCATTTATTTATTTTCATCTCCTGTATTAAGAATATTCCTAAAATTTCTCTTCGATGTATTTTTGTTCCAAAGAAACTGAAAAATGCAATCTATGCTCAACTGTTCCAGCCTCAAGAAAACGCATAATTGCAGAAGTTGTTGTGGTACATGAAGGTGTATGATAAATTCGATCCTCTGATAACTGTGACAAAAACATTATAATAATTTTGATTACATGGCATCACACTTACTTGCACGCTGCTTCACATGAGCTGGTATACTTTTTACCATCTTCTCCACAAGCAGTTACAGGTGGAACATTAGAACAGTCACAACAAGGACACTTTCCGTCACAAGACTTTGTAGTGGAACTACAAACATCAATACAATATCACATTAGGTTTACATAGTAAGTATACACAATAGTGTATTTATCTTGTTAACAAGAAGATGGTTGGCACTTCAGATCTCTTGAACTTTCATTGATTCATAATTTATTATGAGGGATTAGAATTAGGGTTATGGTATTTAACGCCACTTTCAACCTTATGTTAGTTATATCGTGGCGGTCACTTTTATTGGTGGAGGAAACCGGAGTACCCGGGGAAAACCACCGACCTGTTCGTAAATCACTGACAAAGCCACTTTATCACTCAATGTTGTATTGAGTACACCTCGCCATGAGTGGGATCCTAACTCACAATTGAGTTTATAATGAAGGTTGATTTTTAAACGAGGTAGACTACTCAACTGCCGTTTGTGCTCTCTCTGACATTTCAGCTATTCAATACGATTTAAGATATGTGTTCACATACCAAACATCTTTAGTAAGAAAGTCTCATAGGAGTTTACTGACGTTCGACTGGTTCTGTGGTGGTTTTCCTAATTAGTAACCCAGCTTGCACAATATATAGGACAATATTAGTGCAGTGTCTTAAATATAAAGTTGATGTGTATTAGGATGAGCAGCTTGGATAAAGGCGAGGTACACCGAGCCTTTCCCTTGCTTTATGTCGAATACACATAAACTTTTTATTTTAAGACAGTGCGGTAATATTGTGTTTATCCTGCGGGGAAAAAACAAATCAATATAATAATAATTATATTTGGAATTAAATAATAAAATTGTTTAATTATACATTGATTGCCCCTTTTGATATTTTCTGACAACAGGAAGTGTACTGGATTTACAATTAGGTTCCCAACGCTCAACAGGTACAGGGGTACCAGACAAATATATATTTCGGCCAGTGACAGTATATAGCAATAACTTACCCAGTCAATGCAGTTTACCTGCTCAAATAGACTATAGGTTGGAGACAGAAATCATTCAAACAAATGTTTGTTTTTGTTTTTTTTGTTTGTTTTTGTTTTTGTTTTTGTCTTTGTTTTTTTCATTATAAAGATTTTGCTGATATAGTTTTATGAGAAGGGATTGAAGATACCAAAGGGGTAATAAGAATCCGTTAATCGAAGGCGGAGACAACACAATGGCCAAAAGAAACAGGACAACGTAAATCTTAGCAAAATAAATATCAAAAATGTCAACCAAACCCTTTACTTATGTTTCAACCTTTGCACTTCCAACTTGTCCAAATGTCAGTCTTTACTAACATTAGGAAATGAACATCCATCTTCGATTAACTTTGCAAATCAATCACGAATCATATTCTTTTGACTACATGTTAGTAAATATTACTTACTCACAACGTGCTAGACATTCTGATTGGTAATCTTTACCATTGGCACCACAAACTGGACTACCACCGGAACATTTACTTGTACAACACGTTTTACCTGAACATGGACCATCACAAGCTTTTGTTGTTGAACTAAAAGAACAAACGATTAATTTTCTGGAATAACCTTCGTCAGGTTAGCTCAAAGTCAAAAGCCAAATAATGTAAAGATCTTTGGAAGTATTAAAACTAAAGGGTCTAAACAGGATAGCCAAACTCGGGCAAAGTTATTTGTATCTGAGAGAAGAGAACATTACTTAAAATAATAATTATATTACTTAAGAACTGTAAATTTGTCAATACTAGATTAGCTTTACATCCTTTGGCTACATTTGACACAAACTCTGCTAGCGTGGATTCACAGTGTTTGTTAATTTGTATGTTATGACAAATTGTATTTCCGTATATACTGTCAGATTAGTAAAATATGTACAGAAAAGGCCGATAACTGCTCATTTATTATTGTTTTGCTTTATTAAAAATAACAGCCAATTTATTATCCGATTCAGTTATATCGTGGCGGTCAGCTTTATTGGTGGAGAAAACCGAAGTACCTATGAGATAACCCGGTAGTTGTAAATCCAACGACCTTACAACCACAACAGTTCCTCTTAGAAATCAGAATTGATACGTCATGTAAAGGCAATATTTTTTCAAATTTCTGAAATTATGAAAGTTTTTTTGGTTAATTATCAGAGTCTTTACATATATTATTTATTTATATATGATAACTTTGGAAGGTAAAATATAATATTATAATTTTAATAATATATTGTTGTTATTGTTGTAAGTCGTTTATTTACATCAAAGAATTGTCGATATAGTATCCTCTATGGACCTAGTGCTTACCACAACTGATCTAAAATAAGGGATTGCTTAGGATTATAGAGTTTAAAGCCACTGTCAACAATATTTCAGTTATATCGTGACAGTCAGTTTTATTGGTAGAGGAAACCAGAGTACCCGGAGAAAATCATTTACCTGACGCAAGTCACTTTATCACATAATGTTTTAACAGGTAAGCCTCGCTTGTGCGGGATTCGAACTCACCACTGATTGTAGAGTTAGATGTAAATCCAACTACCATATGATCACGATCACGACGGCCCCAATCTAAATTAAAAGTTTATGCAAGTTGTAATATATATTTACCATCGCTTTATGTCTTACAATACATTATTATTTTATTTAAAAAATAATTGTATCAAGTGTGAATTATATCAGCTGCAAGCTCACACCATTAGCTGTCTATATCCACATGTTTTAACGTCATGTACGTACTAAATAATCAATCACTTACTCACAAATTGCTAGACATTCGGATGCATAGTCTTTACCATTGGCACCACAAACTGGACTACCACCGGAACATTTACTTGTACAACACGTTTTACCTGAACATGCACCATCACAAGCCTTTGTTGTAGAACTGCAAAAATAAATTGATAATTAAAATAGCATTCCGCCATTCGTCTACATCAATGACAAAACCAGGCCCAAGTTGTACTGATGGAAAAAAGAAACTGTGCATTCTAAAAAGTTATATAACTTTTTTATCACTTGGTATTTTATTTTTAATTAAGCATGAATAGTTAAGATATTGATTTTTATGCTATCGATCAGTCGCGGGAAAATTCCACGGATTTGTTCTCGCTCTTCGAGTACACCTCTTGTTTTGGCATTCTTTTGTTGTTCATTCTCGTTTAACGATTTGTGACTGTTGATCGTTTACAGAAGGTTAACTTTGACCCCTACAAATCAGAGGAACACTTTTGTTTGGATGAATTGATTTTACTGTTATGCCACTTCTCACCGAAAATCAGCATCTTCGTGCTATTAGTAAGCTTCAATCTGGAATAGTACAAGACATTGCCGCTAGACATTTTAGTGTTCATCGCAACATTATACAGGCACTGTTTAGGCGTTTTAGACAATCGGGCATTACTTGGACGTGTTGTGGACCCAGGATCTAACTACTTTTCACTTACTCACAAACTGCTAGACATTCAGAATCATAGTCTTTACCATTCACCTATCATAATGTATTTATTCATTCAAAAATGAGAATTAATAGCATGTATATAAACAATTTTAATATATCATTTGATTATACAGGATGGGAAATTAGCAGCACTACAAATTACTTACTCACAAATTGCTAGACATTCGGATGCATAGTCTTTACCATTGGCTCCACAAACTGGACTACCACCGGAACATTTACTAGTACAACACGTTTTACCTGAACATGGACCATCACAAGCCTTTGTTGTAGAACTATAATAATAATTAATAAATCAATATGAGGTCTAATAGTCTAGCATTTTACTGTAAACAGCAAAATGCAACTCCTAAATACACTGGTCAATTACCAATGACAACAATAATTGGATTAAAAATATTATCAAAGTGTCTCATACTAATGTCCGACGTTACTAGACAATCGAAAACAGAAATAGTGCAATCATTGTTTTATATTTTAGAAGTTTCGTCAATTTATCAAAATTGTATATATTTTTCTAGTTTTTTTGGAACTGTGTAGGAATTCAGGAATCTTTGATTTAGCTATCTACATTTGTAATTGAATTTTTCTAACTGGACGTGATATGTGGCAATAAACTAACTACAGTTGTCACTTACTCACAAATTGCTAGACATTCAGATGCATAGTCTTTACCATTGGCTCCACAAACTGGACTACCACCGGAACATTTACTAGTACAGCACGTTTTACCTGAACATGGACCATCACAAGCCTTTGTTGTAGAACTATAATAATAATTAATAAATCAATATGAGGTCTAATAGTCTAGCATTTTACTGTAAACAGCAAAATGCAACTCTTAAATACACTGGTCAATTACCAATGACAGCAATAATTGGATTAAAAATATTATCAAAGTGTCTCATACTAATGTCCGACGTTACTAGACAATCGAAAACAGAAATAGTGCAATCATTGTTTTATATTTTAGAAGTTTCGTCAATTTATCAAAATTGAATATATTTTTCTAGTTTTTTTGGAACTGTGTAGGAATTCAGGAATCTTTGATTTAGCTATCTACATTTGTAATTGAATTTTTCTAACTGGACGTGATGTGTGGCAATAAACTAACTACAGTTGTCACTTACTCACAAATTGCTAGACATTCAGAATCATAGTCTTTACCATTGGCACCACAAACTGGACTACCACTGGAACATTTACTTGTACAACACGTTTTACCAGAACATGGACCATCACAAGCCTTTGTTGTAGAACTAGAAATGAGCATTAATATGACATCATTAGTCTAAATCGATAACAGACGCGGTATATACATATTAATTAATTCGGTATAAAGTGCCAGCCAACCCGTGGTAAAAACAATATAAATATATGGCTGCCGGTAATAATTTCGATTCTATTAGGACAATTATTTTTGGCTGTTCTGTTAAGTAAACCGACTGAAATGTTACAATAACATTTCGTTTTTTCCAAAGAATTTTGAAATGACAACCGGAAAGGTGTTTCAATGCGGATGGTAAATAAGTTTTGAAGTTTTTAAATGTTGTCATTCATGAACACCAATTCAAAAGAAAGGTGAAATTCCACTTTGACGAGGAGGCGTAAACGCAGCCCAAAAAGCCTGATCTTTACGTTGTACACTGGAAGTCTTCATATGACGTCATTTTGTTTATGTTCCATAGTCGTCAACAACATTTCGCGGAATTTTAATCTGTGTGATTGCTAGACCCAGGAATATGTAAGAATACATTTTAATATTCAGTATTGCATTAGAATGGAGATAAAAATACAAATATTGTACTCTGATCTAATTTTAAACACTTCATTTTTAAGTTGAACACTCATGTTTATTTATTTTGTGTATTGCATCATTGGGTATCTTTTACAAGGGAGTGGCATGGAACAGCCGCTTTATAAACACTAGCCATGTCTATTTATGACGTAATTGGTCATAGAAAAATATTATTTTTACCACGGGTTTGGACTCAAAGCTTTTGAAGGATGTCATATTAGATTTGTAAATTTATAGTCAATAGCATATTTTAGAAACAAATTTGTGGTATTGATGATAGCAAACAGCAGAAACCATACTCCTAAATTCTATGTCATTGGAATAACGAAAACTGAGTATAGACAACATTCTACCGACATATATTATTGTACTGTGTCATTGAACAATAGACAAATAAATTAATGCAATAATTTTATATATGTTAGCCTTTAATGAACCTTTCCAAATGTATGCGCTCATTTCCTAACAAATGTGAATTACCTACGTATATAATCCATCATTGATTCAATTGTCCAGATTTGAAATCGTCTTTCATTTTTTGGATTTGAAATGAAGCACGAATGTAACTACATATCACTTACTCACAAATTGCTAGACATTCAGAATCATAGTCTTTACCATTGGCACCACAAACTGGACTACCACCGGAACATTTACTTGCACAGCACGTTTTACCTGAACATGGACCATCACAAGCCTTTGTTGTGTAACTATAAATGAACATTAATATGGCATTATTAGTCTACATCGGTAACAGGTGCGGTATATAAATATTACTTTACTGTAATTGTAGATCTATTGTCAATAACATATTCTAAAGACCTATTAGTGGAACTGCAGACAGTAAACAACAAACCCGATATTGCTAAGTGTTTTGTCATATGACAGTCAAAAGGAATAACAGTAACTGGGAAAATACCATATTCTGCTTTCATATATTATTATACTGTGTCACTGAACAATCGACAAAAATGCAAGGCAATCTTGTTTGATAAGCTATTCCTTTACTGAATGTGTCCATGTTAGTGTTGTCATTTCTTTTAATATGTGAATTACCTTCATGTATATACACCATCCTTGATTTAATTTTCCAGATTCCCTTTCGTCTTCTTATTAGTTCGAAGAGATTTGATGGAAGAACCTAATTACATATCACTTACTCACAAATTGCTAGACATTCAGATCCGTAGTCTTTACCATTGGCACCACAAACTGGACTACCTCCTGAACATTTACTTGTACAGCACGTTTTACCTGAACATACACCATCACAAGCCTTTGTGGTAGAACTGAAAAAAGAACATTGATATGACAACATTAGTTTACAGAGATAACAGGTGTGGTATATACAGATTAATTTACGGTAATTGCAGATTTGCCGTCAATAGCATATTTTAAAGAGCTTTAAAGAGCTTTTATTGGGGACGAAGACAGTAAACAACAATATCGATACTGATAAATGCTCTGTAATTGAATAGTCAATGGGAATACCAATAACTGGATATACAAAATATTCTACAGCCATTTGTTATTGTACTGCGTCATGGAAAATTGAGAGAGAAATAAAAGCAAACATTTTCATACGTTAGACTTTTACTGAGGGTATCCATATTTATGCGTTCAGTTCTTTAAAACTTTGAATTACGTGTATGTATATAAACCACTATTGACTTGATTGTTCACATTTTTCATTCATCGTTCATTATTTGGACGTGATGTGAGGCAAGTAACTAACTACATATCACTTACTCACAAATTGCTAGACATTCAGAATCATAGTCTTTACCATTGGCACCACAAACTGGACTACCACCGGAACATTTACTTATACAACACGTTTTACCTGAACATGGACCATCACAAGCCTTTGTTGTAGAACTGCAAAAGAATATTAAATATGACATTGGTAGTCTACTTCGATAACAGATGCGGAATATACAGATTAATAGATGGTATTTGTAAATTTGTGGTAAATAACATATTTTAAAAACCTATTAGTGACATTGGAGACACTAAGCAACAAAGGCGATGATACTGCGTAATGCTGTGTCATTGAAGGTTCAATGGGAATAACGATAACTAGGTATATGCAATATATTACTGCCAGATATAATAGCACTGCGCCATTGAATAGTTGACAATGAAATCAATGTTGAAATGTTAGACTTTTAGTAAACTCATCAAAATTTATCTGATCAGTTCTTTAAGTATATGAGTAACTTACCTTTATATAAACCATATGTGATTCAATTATCCACATTTTAAGTTCATCTTTCATAAGTTGGACGTAATATCATGAGGATTGGTTGGTTGGTTTTGTGGTTTATAACGCCACTTTCAACAATATTTCAGCTATATCGTGGCGGCAATAATATGATGAGGAAAGGTAACTATATATTACTTACTCACAAATTGCTAGACATTCAGAATCATAATCTTTACCATTGGCACCACAAACTGGACTACCACCGGAACATTTACTTGCACAACACGTTTTACCTGAACATGGACCATCACAAGCCTTTGTTGTGTAACTAGAAAATAACATTGATATGACATCATAGACTTTATCGGTAATAGGATTGGCATATACAAATTAATGTATGGAAATTATATATTTGTTGTCAGTAGCATATGCTGAAGATTATTGTGTGGCATTGAATACAGTAAGCAACAAATACCCTACTGCCAAGTGCTCTGCCATTAGACAGTTAACAGGAATAACTGTCATATATTATCGTACTGTGTCATTGTACAATCGACAAAGAAATCAAAATAATCATGTTTTTATATTGCACTATGTAAGTGAGCCTATCAAAATGTGTTTATTTATCTACTTTTTTTTAAATAAGAATTACATACATGTATATAAAACATCATGAAATAAATTGTCCACATATTAATTCATTATTTAATTATATGGTATGGAAGTGTAGCAGCACGACAAATCACTTACTCACAAATTGCTATACATTCAGAAGCATAGTCTTTACCATTGGCACCACAAACTGCACTACCACCGGAACATTTACTTGCACAACACGTTTTACCTGAGCATGGACCGTCACAAGCCTTTGTTGTTGAACTGCAAAAGAACATTAATATGCCACCATTAGACTACGTCAATAACAGGTGCGGTATATACAGAATAATTTAGGGTAATCGTAGGTTTATGATCAATAACATATTTTATTATATGACTTCAGATAATGTCTTTTCTGATTGGATGACGTCCCTTGAAACGTTCTTTGATAAAACATTATATTCACCCCACGCGACATAGCGCACAGTGAATATCACATCTATTCACCTCGCGCGACGTAACACGCGGTGAATATAACATTCCAACGTCTTGCACCATACGAAACCGTCGTGATAAAAGCTTATTTTAAAGGTAAAATCAACATACAAAATGTGTCATATAATAAAACAATTAATGACTTTCAATTCGATGGATACCAGGATTTATCAACCCAAGAATAATATATTTACATCGGCCATCTGGCCTCGGTAAATATAATGTTCTTGGATTAATAAATCCTTGTATCCACCTCATTAAAAGCCATTAATTGTATATTATAGACCTATTAGTGAAACATCAAAAGCGATATGGCCAACTGTTCTGTCATTGGACAGGCATCAAGAATACAATAACTGCGCATACCATATTCTACAGTCGTATGTTATGGTACTGTGTCACTGGACAATCGACTAAAAATTAAAGAAGTCATTGTTGATATCTTACACTTTTGATAAATCTATCCAACTTTATGTTATCATTTATTTAAAAAAATAATTTGCTTACATGTATATAAACCACAATTCGCTTATTTCTCCACATTTTTAGTCAAACTTTTATCATTTGGACGTGATGTGAGGGAACATTTACTTGAACAGCACCCTTTACCTGAACATGGACCATCACAAGCCTTGGTTGTAGAACTAAAAACGAACATTGATATGACATCATAAACTTACACCGATAATAGGTGCGCTATATTACTGTTAATTTACGGTACGACTATGCTATACTTGGGTATGCCGATAATGCAATATCTCTTTTCAGTCACATCGAAAACATATACAATGTATATATTGCTTCATATAAATATAGTACCTATTAAAGTCCATACAGCATGCGTCTATTCATAGGATCTAGTCGTGTCTATTTAATGAAGGGATATCAGCATGTAAATGTAGAAGTAAACACAAATTGATCGTAGTAAAGAAAATGACCACAATTCACTTACTCACAAACAGCTAGACATTCTGAATCATAGTCTTTACCATTGGCACCACAAACTGGACTACCACCGGAACATTTACTTGTACAACACGCTTTACCTGAACATGGCCCATCACAAGCCTTGGTTGTAGAACTATAAATAATAATCAATAAATTACAATGCCGTCATTTCGCTTCTTTGATAAAACGTACATGCGTGCATGGCATAAATGTAGCTATTGAGTAATGTCAATGGAAGATACATATTCAAAAAAGTGGTTGAAAGTTTTGTCATTCAACACATTAAACCCCGAATTTTTTACTTTGTCATTGGACGGTCAACACAGCTAACAGTAACCAGGTAACTGTATAAAGAATATCAAACAGTCAAATACTATTGTACTTTCCACAAGGGAATAAAGAGAAACCATCTTGTTTTTTTCTTTTTCTATACTAATTACGTAGATATTGCATAAACCATATTGGATTCCATTCTTCAAATAAGAAATTAATTCTTATTATGAGGATGTGATGCCATACACAAACTACACATTACTTACTCACAAATTGCTAGACATTCTGAGTCATAGTCTTTACCATTGGCACCACAAACTGGACTACCACCGGAACATTTACTTGTACAACACGTTTTACCTGAACATGGACCATCACAAGCCTTTGTTGTTGAACTATAAAAAAAACATTAATATGATATACTTTTGTTATGTCGATAAGAACATTTTTCATGTAAATCGAATAAATGAACATATATCTCTTTTTATATCAAACAACGAATTAAGAACGTCCATACAGTATGCACCTACTCATAAGATGTGGCCGTTTCTATATAGTGAAGGGAAATAAGCAATTAGTATATGTAAATATAGTAGTAAAACAAATCCATCGTTAACTACAAACTACTTGACAAGACTACAAAACTACAAGACTACCACCGGAACATTTACTTGTACATCACGTTTTACCTAAACATGGACCATCACAAGCCTTTGTTGTAGAACTACAAACGAAATATTAACATGACATCATTAGTCATCGATGAAAGGTGTGGTATATAATCAATAATTTACGGTAATGGTAGATTTAAGATCAAGCACATAATTGAAACACCGATTTGTAGTATTAGTATTGAGGACAGTAAACAACAAAAGTCATACTGCCAAAATGTTCTGTCATTAGACAGTCATCAGGGATAATAATACCTATGCATAGAGATTATTCTACTGCCAAAGAAAACAACGCAATCATTTTTGATGCGTTAGACCTTTCAGAAAACAGATAAACATTTTGTTTTCATTCCATTAGAAATGCGAATACCTTACATTGTATTAAAACAAATGTTGATGTAATTGTCCATATTTTTAATTAATCGTTTATTTTGTGGAGGTAGTGTGAGGAAAGAATCTAACCACATATCACTTACTCACAAACTGCTAAACATTCAGAATCATAGTCTTTACCATTGGCACCACAAACTGGACTACCACCGGAACATTTACTTGTACAACACGTTTTACCTGAACACGGACCATCACAAGCCTTTGTTGTAGAACTATAAAATAATGATTGATATATGTTCATGTCATCATTTGGCTGATTTCACAATATATACAGCATATAACTAATAAAATATTTCAAGGGAAGCTATACGTTAAAACATCTGGTTTAACGTTTTGTTACTGAACATATAAGACACCGATATTTATATTTCTGAAAGCCTTGCCAATGGCCATGGACAGTCAACAATACTAACAGTAAGTAGGTAACTCTATAAATAATATCCAACAGTCAAATTGTATTGTACAATCAACAAAGAAAACAAGAGAAACCAGCTTCTTTTTTTTTAATATGTGAATAACGTTGATATATTTAAACCATCTTGGATTCCATTTTCCTCATATGTAATTCATTTTTATTATGAGAACGTCATGTGAGGGAATACAAAAAATAAATATGCCACTTACTCACAAATTGCTAGACATTCAGAATCATAGTCTTTACCATTGGCACCACAAACTGGACTACCACCGGAACATTTACTTGTACAACACGTTTTACCTGAACAAGGACCACCACAAGCCTTTGTTGTAGAACTACGAAAGAAATATTAACTAAAATAATATGACATCTTTAGTCTACCAATACAATATGGAAATATTAATTTAAGTCTGAGTCTGGACCAAGCATAGTTGGTGTCAATAGATGGAAATGCTACAAAAACTATGCATCTATATCAAGTCCAGTTATCTTTCGTAGTATAAGCACAAATAAATAAACACAAATATGTTAGGAGAAATTATGTCTCAAGAATATGCCTTAGTGGTATAGTTTGTTTTATCATTAATACTATTTCATCTAGTGCGAGTTCAATTTTACTTTAATATTTAGAGTAGATTTATTTATTTGTCTTACATCAAGTGACACTATCCAATCGGAAGACACTGAAGAGCGATCTGCACTAACCTGGAAATAGTCTGATTTTACTTACTCACAGATTGCTAGACATTCAGAATCATAGTTTTTACCATTGGCACCACAAACTGGACTGCCACCAGTACATTTACTTGTACAACACGCTTTACCTGAACATGGACCATCACAAGCCTTTGTTGTAGAACTGCAAAATATAAATAATATATCAATGTGAATGATAATCGAACTTCCCATGTAGTCACCTCTATTAAGTGGTCATCTGGATTAAAAGTTAAACTTTTTCTTTTTTCGTCATAGAAATTTGTATATGAATCGAACCTCTTTTAAGAGGTCACTTGCTATATGTGATCACTGTTTCCTTCTTCCAAAGGTGACCTCTTAATACATGTTTCATTTAACTTACATGTACATGTATATACATTATTATTGTTTTAATTGTCCACAATTTTAATTCATACTCAATTATTTGGATGTGATGTGAGGCAAGAATCTAACTATTACCGATCACTTACTCACAAACTGCTAGACATTCAGAATCATAGTCTTTACCATTGGCACCACAAACTGGACTACCACCGGAGCATTTACTTCTACAACACATTTTACCTGAACATGGACCTTCACAAGCCTTTGTTGTAGAACTATATATAAGAATGTAATATGTTAGTATTTCGCTACGTCAATAACTAATAGTTTGCATTGAAGTGTCGATTCCAATACTATAACTCTATTTTTTAATTGTGTATTAAAAACACCAATATATTTCTAATAAAGTGTTAACTCAAGTACGATATTTTATCAATAGAAAATTAGGATAGTTTTACTTCTAGTGTTGCATGACATTTATACTTCGAGTGAAGGACGACATTATATAGTTCTATTTCAGAACGTTATTTGCAACTCTAGTTGAGTACGAAATTATAGTTCTAGCTGAGTGCGTTATTTGTAGCTCTAGTTGATTTCGTTATAAGTAGTTCTAGATGAGTACGTAAATTAAAGTTCTGGTTGAGTACAATATTCTTGCTTCTAGTGGTGTACGTTATTTATTTGTAGCTCTACATGAGTACGATATTAATAGTTCTAGTTTAGTACGATATTAATAGTTCTAGATGAGAACGAAATTAATAGTTCTAGCTGAGTACAATATTTGTGGTTCTAGTTGACTACGATATCTTTACTTCTACTGAAGTACAATATTTCTACTTCTAACTAAGTACGTAATGTGTTGTTCTAGTGATGTACGTTATTTGTAGTTCTAGTGAGGTACGTTATTTGTAGTTCTAGTGAGGTACGTTATTTGTAGTTCTAGTGAGGTACGTTATTTGTCGTTATAGTGAGGTACGTTATTTGTAGTTCTAGTGCAGTATATGTTCACTTCAAATGAAATATGATATTTATAGTTCTGATTGTGTACGATATTAGTCGTTCAAGTGGATTATATTTTACTTCTAATGAAGTATGATATTTGTAATTCTAGTTAAGTATATTTTTACTTCTGATTAAGGAGGATAGTTTCACGCCTGGTGGATTGCGGTGCGATTTTAGCCTCTCAATAATGAACAATACCGGTATAAGCTTACAGTAAATGGTTAAATTACTGCTATTGTCGATGGTATCAATTTAATATTCAATATATATACATACCTACAGGTTGCATAGCATTCTGTTGGATATTCCTTGCCATCTTTACCACATAATATATAGTTACTAGTTGGTGGTGGACATCCACATGGAGTACATGGACATGATTGCTTACATTTTATGGTACCTTTGCTGTAAACAGATTGATGTGTGTCAATAACATTTCCCTCGTAATCTCGTAACAGGAATTATAATGGAGCGGTGTATTTCGTTATATCTTGTCAATCGACACATATAGACAGTGATTTCGCTAGACTCGACTAACAAATTGTGTTGCCAATTATTCTCGATTTGGAGGGCATTGTATATTTAGTTGAAATCAAGCGATATTTTTCCTCTCAAAAGTATTTCTTTCTATTTCGCGATATCAATTGCTCTAGAAAATTATTTCATCCTATAAATAACTCCCTTACTTGCATTTAGCTTCACATTCATTCGAATATGTGGTACCATCTGTTGTACACACTGGTGCATTAACCATTGGACATTTACAAGGGCACGGACATGTTCCTTCACACTCCACTGCAGCACCTCTGTAAGAGCAAGGTATTAATACAGTTGTAGAAGCGAATTTCATACACACATGTAAGCATATATTATTATCACATATTTTATTGAAATAACGCCGAATTTGCATGTGTAATAAAGCATAATTTGCGGCGTGTTATTTGCCTCCGGGGCAATAATATTTTACGAGGGCAATACCATGTTATCTTCCCTCTTGTGAAGGGCAATAACATGTTATCTGCCCTGGCAAAATATGTGATAAATAGATTGATACATGACCTTTTTCATATTGCCCTTGTTATCAGCACGAGACCATGATACCGGCCCCGAGGGCTATCTATAAATATCAACACTATGACTGCCGGAATCTCTAATAGCATAAAAGCTTAAATATACAAAAGAGGTAATTAGAGCTGGAAATCGAAGGACAGACACTACAATGGCTAAGAGAAAATGGACAAAGAGACAAATAAAATTTCGAAAAACACAATTTAAAAGGCTAAATTAATTTAAAGCAATGTATCATTCTGGAAAATTAACTAAATATAATTTTAAGGAACGTTAACTTAAACAGTTTCACATCTGTGAGGAGAGGAGATTTTTTTTGTATCACATCGATGTGGTGAATCCTTAATCAAAATGTGGTAAAACATAGTAATAATAGTATAATTTAAAAAATACAATGATTGAAATCTCGAATTCATCATCACAATAATAGGTGTTTTATGTTGAATATGCTCTGGCATATGTTGCTTGGTATTGTAATAACTCGATATACTATTATGTGATAAAGCATGTCGGTGGTTTTCTCCAGGAACTTCGGGTTTCCTTCATCAATAAAACTGACAGCCACGATATAACTGAAATATAGTTGAAAGTGACGTTAAACACCATAATCCCAAACCCCCTAGTATTGTGATATTTTTTTCCCAAATAGTGTGTACTATTACTTACTTGCAGGCGGCATGACACGCTGACTTATGTGGTACATCATTTACATCACAAACAGGTGTGAGTGTTGTCTGAGTAGAGATACATTTCCTCTCACAAGTACATGGACAGTCACCGTTACATTCTACCTCCACATTTCTGTAGTTTAAAAATAAATTTATTAAATTTCATTATTTTGACACATATTCATATGTTGAACTCTCACTCCTGTGAAATCTAAACTAATATGAAAATGCAGTGAAATATTTTTTCTTTATCAAAATGAGCATGGTCGAACGATATTTGAGCCCGTGCAAGTATATGAAAATTATAAATATTGAATTGAAGTGGCCTTGCCCTATGAAAATGCCTACTTTGTAGTGTATGTTGGAAGACTCAGTATTATGCATAAACTTAGTTCATATGTGTAAGCTTGCATGATAGTATATATTATTGTATATACAAGTTAAATATTGTAAACTCGTTCAAATCTTTAATGTTATTAGAATTATCATCTAACATACACAAAGACTAGATTACAGGGAATAGTGGTAAGGTTTAGGAAAATGACTTCACCTTTACGTAATATCTCTGTTATTCGTGAAGGCATTATACCATATAACATTGTTTATCTTGTTCCTATAAATATGCATACCCAAAGAAGATATTAAAGAATTGTCTGCAATCTTTTGTGGCTTTTTTTTTGGAATGTAAAAACATTGACCGAAGTACTGACTTATGTTAACGCTTCTCAACCCATTAAAAGCTGTACACATAAATCTGTACACCTGTCATTCAGGATATCCTATAATTCCTGCATATGGTGTTTACATCTCGCAATTGATTCGTTATGCAAGAGCCAGTAGCAATTATTCTGATTTCTTGAAGCGTCATCTTTGTCTGAAAAACAGGCTACTGGACCAGGGCTATAAAAAGATTCGCCTTATTCGATCTCTTAAAAAGTTTATATTCCGATATCAAGATCTTGTCGGAATATATTCTGTCTCTGCAGATACAATGGTAAAAGATACATTTTCATATAGTCAAAATGTATAAAGATAAGGATTTGGTATACGTGGTTACAATGTCAAAAAGATTTTCTGTGAATGTGTGACGTAAGCATGTTTTTGTCATTTACTGTCGTAATTAAAATACTTCAAAGGACTCATAGTTATTGATGGTGATGGTTCAGGAGATATATTAGATACCTTCCTAACTGAATTTAGTACTGTTTGACTATTATTTTACCTATTTTGTTCCAGTATTGTTATAAATGCTGTTATAGTGACAACCGGAACCTTTGAACCGTAATGGAAGCGAGAGGATGGCGCCGTAAAATCTGATTCAATCCACCATTTCTTTAGAAATGCCTGTACCAAGTCAGGGTCATTGCGGTTTCCCAGTTTCCCGGTTGTTGACTGATTTTGTCTGTTTATTGATTTATGAGTTTTGACTTTCCCTTTGGAAGATTGCTCTGTGTTCGGTAATTTTGTTATTACTCTTACTTATCCAATATAATATATTTAAGCACAATTGAAATTGTTATGATTTCTTTTAAAGATTCATCATTTTTAAATGTTGTTTGTGTGTGTGGATATTAGTTTTAATAATAATCGAAAATATGTCCTGGTAGGCAACGTTGACTGATAGAGTTCTAATTCCTACGTCTGTGTGTAAATCTTTTGACAAATCATACGAGACTGTATAAATGAAATCAACCCATAATGTAATTATTTATCTTTAACCTATGTATTTGCTTGTATCTTGATATGTTTATATCGGTTTAGCAATTTTAAAACATTTATAAACATTAAGTTGTACATCCTGTGGTATGAATTGGTATTTCTACAGATTTTCGGTTAAAATGCATATGGACAGTACAAATACAGTGAAATAAAGAAATTTTAAACAAAAACCAAGAAAATCACAAAAGACAACACGAACTCGACCAAACACTTCAGTGAGAACAGATGTCCGGAAATGTGGTTCTTCTTGATCTTGGATCTTGATAACAATATCATGCAATTCCGTCATATCGGCACAGTACTTACTCGCAATGTGCAAAGCATTTGTTACTGTATGTTTTCCCATCTTTTCCACAAACAGGACTGAATATAGCAGGACAAATACACTTGATAGGACAAGGACATCCCTGCTTACATTCTACTTTGGCATTCCTGTGATAGATACAAATTCAATATATCAGTTTAATGTTAGTTGTATTACATGTTTTGGTACAGAGAAGACAACATACACAGATGTATAATATATAGTCAGTCCCCATGTTACCGCGGGTTCTATGATACCATGCATTCATATGCTAAAATTTTCAGTCGCATTCTTTTTAATGTCACTACCACGGTATCATAGATTCCGATATTTACGATACATACCAACAAAATTACGAAAAGAAAGTTTTTAAACAGTGATGGTCAACAATTCCACCAATGTCAACAGAACGAACAATTAAATATCACCTCAAATCATTAAAATAAATTTAAAAAAAAACATAATGTTGGAAATCAAGGTCTTGACTTTGAACAGGCAACAAAATGTGGTGGGGTTTAGCCAGTTAATTGGGCATATGATGGATGTTAATTCCACATTCAAAGTTAAATATTATATTTTTCAATGGAAAAACAATATTCAACAAAAGTTAATTTGTTGGGCTGAATATATCTTAAATAAAACCACTTTAGTTATGACTTGAATATTATGATACAATTACTTCGTCTTCAACTTTGCACATTAAGGGTTAGGGTAATGGAGGTTAGCGCCACTGTCAACAATAGGTCAGCTATATCGTTAATTTTATTGGTGGAAGAAACTGGAGTCAGACCACTGACCTGTCCAAAACCTTATCGCATAATTATGTATCATGCACAGTTCGTCATGAGCAGGGTTCGAACTCACAAAAACTTGAAGTGGTGGTAGACACTGATTGCACAGGTAGTTATAGATCCAACTACCATACGATTATCACCACGACGGCCCCCTACACATTAAGACATCTTATCACACCTTTATAACTTACTGACATTCGGCATGACATTCTGATGCATATGTTTTGTTGTTTATATCACAAACAGGACTAATTACTGTATTAGTTGAGATACATCTTCTCTCACATGTACAAGGGCACTTTCCGTTACATTCCACCTTTATATTTCTATAATACAGTAAAATAGAAATATACCTTGCATTACGACTTTCATCGATATATGTTAAAGGAATATCATGGCTGTAAAGTTGTACGAGACTCTTTGGATAGACAAGATTGTGTGGTTATTCTTTTAATAATAATGAACGTTAAATAAAATTTTACAGCTTACAAACTTCCTGCTTTTAAAACAAAAATGGTTCTAACATTTTATAAACCAACTATTTGTCAGGGACATAAATATATTATGACATTTCACATTTCTATGTCGATACGTTCTAATTTTTTTCCCTGGATTTGAAACTCTTACTCCAATCAGAAATTAATTCGGCCTTTGGTTGAAATATATATTTATGCATGACACAATGATCAACTTCCTAATCAAATAGTCCTTTTCAAGTGGTTTATACTTTGATTGCTTGCTTGCTTGCTTGCTTGCTTGCTAGATTGATTGATTGATTGATTGATTGATTGATTGATTGATTGATTGATTGATTGATAAGTGAGAATTAATTCATTTATATTCATGGCAAGAACAACTTAAACAATAAGTCGTGTAGGTACAAGAGAGGCACTAGGACGCCATCATGGGGTTATGAGCGGAAGGTTATATTGCCACAGGAAATGAGATATGATCTGAGTTGTTTTAATTGCAACGGGCAATCAAAAACCACACGTCATAGACTCTTGCTCTTGATGAGCTTCTACAACTGCTAAGCTAATTATTTCAGCACATGTCAACCATAGTGTATAATAGTTCACACGTGATGACTGTACTTTCCCAATAGTCAACTTCCCATTTATCAGTGGCAATATTCCAGCAGTACCAGCGTATGGAGTTTATATTTCAAAGGTCATACGTTTCACAACTTGTACGTCATATCTCGTTGTGTTTATTTATATTATACTTACTTTGATCAAGCACAACATATGTAAACGACGTGTTGAAATAAACTATTTCTAATGTACGCGAATGTATAATACTTACTTGCAATGTGCAAAACATTTGTTACTGTATGTTTGTCCATCTGTTCCACACACAGGACTGTATATTTCTGGACACACACATTTCTTAGGGCAGGGACATTCCTGTTTACATTCTACTTGGGCTTTCCTGTAATAATATGAAATCGTACGTGTCATGTTATTTTTACACGTGTGTATGGTATAGATGTATACAATATTCACAGATATATGTTATTTATAATAAAAGCATATAGATTATACTATTTAATGGAAGGGTCATAGTGCACGTGATCGTATTGTAGTTGGATTTATAACTACCTATGCAATCAGTGCCTATTATCATTAAAGTTGTGAGTTCGAATGCCACTCATGGCGAGGTGTACATGCAGCAGGTCGGTGATTTTCTCCAGTTACTCCGGTTTCCTCTAACAATAAAACTGACCGCCACGATATAATTGAATTATTGCTGAAAGTGATGTTAAACACGATAACAATACTCAATAGCTCTATCTAATTTAAAAGCTAAAGTCAACGAAATATATGTTCGGCCTAGAGTATATTAAACAGGAATTATTTTATTTTTCCGTTCTGAGGGAGACATATTGTTTTTCTCTTGCCCGTCCTTCACAAAAGTTTGCACGCACAACTCTTCCAATGAGAATTCCCTAAAACTTTTTATGCTTCCTTATTACCAAACGAAGATTCGCACATCGTCCCGGTAATTTAGTAGGATTATTTCGGAAGAAATGAATGCCCTTTTTGGCTTCAAGAATTGTTATTACACCTTTAAAACTTACTGACATTCGGCATGACATTCTGATTTATAAGTTTTGTTGTTTATATCACAAACAGGACTAATTACTGTATTAGTAGAGATGCATCTTCTCTCACATGTACAAGGACACTTTCCGTTACATTCCACTTTAACATCTCTATAAAACAATGAAACAAAAACATATATCGCGCTTCCATATTCACCGATATATGTTAAAGAAATCGTGTGGTTGTGAAACCATTGAGTAAAAAAGTTACATACAATTTTAGAACTAACAACTTCCTGTTCGAACATGCTGCTTTGTTAACAAAATATTTGTCAAAGACAGACATATAGTATAACAATTCATACTTATGCGTTAATATGCTCTTAATAGGTCATTTCTCTGTATAGATTTATATTGATATATATCTACAAATTCGACTACAAAGGTATATGAATGAACCGGTATATAGATTACAGAAGACGGCCGTACATATATATATATGATATGATAAAGAGAGTTTTGAATTTTTGGAATTTTACTGTTCTGAAATTCTATTTCATTGAAGATATATGATCTTAATGTACGCTAGCGTCTGGTATATAACGTATATCGTCATCAAACAATCCCAAATTGTAATTGACTCTTCTGATTTCACATGTCCATAGTACTCTCAATTACGAAAATATTTTCTTCAGTAAGATTAGTAACATATTTCGATAACTGTCAGTGTATTCCAAAATGTCGCTAACAAATTGCTGCTACAGTGCAAACAATAATATAATAATAACACAAGAAAGGTTTGAAAATGCCAAAGTGGTAACCAGAAGCCACAATTCAAAGAAGGACAGTCAATCCAACGACCAAAACAAAATAACAAAAAGTCAAATAACGGGCGACAAAATACTACACAGAAAATTAAAGAGTGAGCAACACGAACCCACATAAAAGATGGGATGAACTCAAGTGCCCCGGAAGGGTAAGTAGTTCCTGCTCCACTAGTGGCACACAATACACGGAATAACACCTCATTGTAATCATCTAAGAAATTGTATTTCGGTTTATTATGATATATCACCAAAACAAATTGCAAGACACATGATATAAATAGACAAAAGGTTGACAATCAGTGTTTCCATGGTGTATCATGTCAGTTTTCCGGTTGTTGACTGATTTTGTCTGTTTGTTGATTTATGAGTTTTGACTTTCCCTTTGGAAGATTGCTCGGTGTTCGGTAATTTTGTTATTACCTTTAATTATCGACATAAAAAAATATACAAACATAAAACACACCATGTAATAAATACCCTTTACAATACAATTATGACATTATACTTACTTGCAATGTGCAAAGCATTTGTTACTGTATGTCTTCTGGTCTGTTCCACAAACAGGACTGTATACTGCTGGACATATACACGGTGGAGGACATGGACATTTTCCTTTACACTGTATTTTGACCTTCCTTTGTAATGAAATATTGGTATTTTGATTAAGATATTCTAAATGTATGGTCAAACAAATTTTACTGGTTTTGTACATTAGGTCAAGAAATTGATAAACCTTCTGCGTAACTTATTGTCACAGTCTTGGTCAATTTGCTCTACTTTTTTGTTGTACAGTTGATATTGTGCATACTGATTATAGTTTTTAAACTAACAATACAATTATGATTATTTTTAATTCACCTGGTGTAGAAAAATAATAAACGGTGTGCATTTACCACGACAGTTGGAGAAAAAAATCGTAACTGTAACTATCATGGGTGGTTTGCTATGTCACACGTATGGATACTTGAACATCGCCTCGAGGTAGGTTTCTGCAGTTGTACAATTTAAAAAAAAGGAAAACTAACAAAACCAAGTAATTCACCGAAGGCCCCACATATCATACTTCATTGTTAGCATACATTCATTGCGTGGAAACCCGCCAGTTTTGTAAACACTTCTGTACAGTTAAATGGGTTTTGTGTGAACGGTATCCTTGCCCGGAATTTTAACTGTACAGAAGTGTTTGCAAAACTGACTGGATTCCACGCAATGAATGTATGCTAACAAAGAAGTCTGATATGTGGGACCTTCGGTGAACTTCTTGGTTTTGTTAGTTTTCCTTTTTTAAATTGTACAACTGCATAAACCTACCTCGAGGGGATGTTCAAGTATCCGTGCGTGTGACATAGCAAACCCCCGTGAACTATAAGGATTAAAAAAATATTTTTATAGAAATCAAACACACAACTACGTGACGATCGGTGGTGTAGAAATCAGACCTACTTTTTCACTGCTGGGTTCAACACCTCTAAATGGGTGTCTGCTGGCAATTATAGGGATACATAGTGATACATAGATGGGAACCTATGTGCTTGCTAAAGACAGCTGGCATGGAAACAGCTCATAATGAAGAAGTATGTTAGGAGTTGTCTTAGTGACCAGTCGCAAGGTAAATTTTTTGTGTGGGATTCTAAGAACACGCCTATCTACCCATTCCTTTGGCACCTTTTTACCTGCAAGCGTGTTCTTGTCATGCATACTGCTAATTTAGTGTCAATCAAGGACAATTAGTTAATCGTAAAATGTACATAAATATAATTGGGGATCTACGAGGATTTCTTTGAGCTGCAGTGTTCTTTTCTTAAACTATGGTCTCCAGCCACCAAAGTCTCTACATAGCGAAAATATTATTGAAACTGGCCCTAAATACCACATGTATAACATTATCCATATTCACCGTTTGCTTTTACATTTGGTATACAAGAATAACACGACTTTTACATTTGGTATACAAGAATAACACGACGGATGCAACTAGTGGAAAAACAACTGCCTACCATTCCGGAGAACCTGAGTTCACCTCCGGTTTTAGTAATGTTCGTATTTTTTTATCTTTAGATTTCTGTTTAGTATTTTATAGATATTTGTTTTTCCTTTTTCTTTCGGTCATTGTATCGTCTGTCCTTCTTCGATTTACGGCTTCTGATTACCAATTTGATATCTTCAAGCTTGTCTCATCATGTGGTACCATATATATATTGATGTTGTACAAAAATGCATATGCATAACGATAAATGATGGAAATATTGTATGTAAATATATCTTATTAAGCAACAGAAACATACTTGCAGTTCGCCATACACTCGTTACCATATGTTGTATTGTCAGCGCTACATACTGGTTTGTACTCCTTAGTACACGTACAAACCGTAGGACATGGGCAAGGACCCAGACACTTTACAGCCTTCTCCCTTAAACACATAAATAACAGTTGATGTATCAAAGCATAAGTTACAGATGTAATACACCAATTAGAATGAACAGTTTTTAACCAAATCCAATAGACACAAACAACATGAGTGATTTATCATAAGGAATCATGATATTTAACAATTAATTAATTACTAAATGAATCCTGACCTGTATGAACATATAAGACATGTTAAAGGTAACAATAATCAAATTAAAAACGACAAAACATACCACACCCTCAGAGCAATTATAAAACATACCACACCCTCAGAGCAATTCTAAAACATACCACATCCTCAGAGCAATTCTAAAACATACCACACCCTCAGAGCAATTCTAAAACATACCACA
>MJUT01031499.1:488011-501282 GCA_002080005.1 Gigantidas platifrons
CCTCAGAGCAATTCTAAAACATACCACACCCTCAGAGCAATTCTAAAACATACCACACCCTCAGAGCAATTCAAAAACATACCACACCCTCAGAGCAATTCTAAAACATATCACATCCTCAGAGCAATTCTAAGACATACCACACCCTCAGAGCAATTCTAAAACATACCACATCCTCAGAGCAATTCTAAAACATACCACACCCTCAGAGCAATTCTAAAACATACCACACCCTCAGAGCAATTCTAAAACATACCACACCCTCAGAGCAATTCTAAAACATACCACACCCTCAGAGCAATTCTAAAACATACCACACCCTCAGAGCAATTCTAAAACATACCACACCCTCAGAGCAATTCTAAAACATACCACACCCTCAGAGCAATTCTAAAACATACCACACCCTCAGAGCAATTCTAAAATAAATTTGGAGAATCGTATAACTAGCTGCAAAATCGATACACATAGACATGCCTGCTTGTGACAGGCAATAAAAAGTGATGGAGTTAAACAGTTGTATGGCCTCAACACTTTAATGCTCATCTATACATAATATAATTCATACTTATCAGAACTTGTCATTTACTGAGAACAATTTAGGTATCTAGCTGTGAACTATTGGTCCAGTTAGCTAGCACAATAAGCCAAAATCTGAATTATTTATTTTTAATTAAGCATATTTTATTGCTCTAATATAAGCAATAGGATTGCAAAACCTACTCAGTGAGTTGGTCAAGTAGACAACAGTCATTTATCATCCCACTTATAAATAACTTGTTTGTGTTACATAGCTGAAAAATTGTTCACTTCGTGTTAAACAATAATTAATTACTCACTCCTTGCATTTCCCATAGTAAGCTAACATTACTATCAAAACAACACTCATAATTTTATTTTATGTAAGATTGTATAAAGACCATTGTGTAGATATTGGATGCTCCATAGGCATCCTGCATGATAATCAGCTAGAATTATGAACATGATAAAACTATACTCACGCACAAGCTGCATGACAATCAGTTATATATGATATTCCATCAACAGCACAAACTGTTTTTCCTTTTTTCGGACATTTGTTTATACAAGGACAAGGACATTTACCATGACAATCAACCTTAACCCCTCTGAAAGCATAATCATATATATCAATTGATACTACTACTAGTCGTAATGCGATTGTATTTTGTTTCAATTTATTGTTATTTTCTTTTATTTCGCGATACATAAACATTTTTGTTTGTTGTCTTGTGTTTTCCTATGATGTGTCGTGACGTTCTGAGTTTCGTGTTGTGATATCCGTTACGATTTCCTCATAAAAATGATGTTCGGGGGTTCGTCTGTATCTGTTTGTAGGAGGGCTCATGTATTATTTGCGTTATTTGTGTTTGTTTGGCCTGTCTTTTCCTCCAGGTGTTTGTAGGAGGGCTCATGTATTATTTGCGTTATTTGTGTTTGTTTACGCATTGTGGTGTCCAACACATATTGTGTTGTGCTTTCGCTTTGTTTGTCTTCGTCTTGTGTACTCTATGTTGCCAGTTTCTCTGGATTGTCCATTCTTGGTTGTCCCTTCGTCTTGTGTACTCTATGTTGCCAGTTTCTCTGGATTGTCCATTCTTGGTTGCACCTTCAGTTTTCTTTAACGGTTATTCATTAAATTGAACAGCTTAATAACGTGCTGCACAACATTGGGCAACCTTCTTTAAAACTGCCTAACATTGATATACTTACTTGCATGCTGCCTTGCATTGATTACTATAGTCCTTATTGTCCACACCACACACAGGCTTATATTCATCAGTACAGACACAGCCAGGTTCACAGGGACATGTTCCAATACATTTTATTCCTACATTTCTGTTTCAAATAAAACGTAATATTTGGATTGTGATTATTTGACGCCAAGTTTAACAACACTATTTCAGTTATTTCATGGTGGTCACTTTTAATGTGGGGAGGGAACATGATAATTTAAAGAAAACCATTGTTTATTCCCGGTAATTGACAAAATACCGGTATTGTATCTTACCCCACCTCTGAAAACTTTGTAAAAAAAATCAATCAATCCCAGTCCCTAATTAGCATCACGTGAAGACCGTGTATTTCCTATACCCGGTCACTGCTTTAGCAATACCCTGTCAATGCTAAAGTTATCGTTCTTTGTAAACAAAACAAAATGGCGACAAAGAGGTTCGCTTCCCTAGCAGCAGACGAGATTGAAAAAAAGAAAATGTTGATAAATGCAAAAGAAACGATGAAAAGTAATCAAAAGGCAGCACATAAATTTAAAGCATATTTGAAGGAAGCTGGCCAGGACGAAAATTTTGAGGAATTTGACGCAGTTAAGCTGAGCGAGGTGTTGGGACATTTTTACATGAACGCACGTAAACAAGACGATGAACACTACAAGGCAACATCGTTTGAAAACATCAGACATGCTTTAAACAGATATCTTCAAGGTGTTCCGTACAACCGCAAGATGGATATCATAAAGGACACGGAATTTTCTGATGTTAATGTGTGTTTTAAGGCCGCGCTTGCTGAGCTGAAACGGATAGAGAAAGGTAGTGTTGTCCACTATCCAGTGATTAATGAGCCTGATCGTAAGAAACTTTATGAATCTATTAACATGAGCCTTGACGCGCCAGAAGCTTTATTGAACAAAGTGCAGTTTGATATTAGTCTATACTTTTGTAGAAGATCACAGAAAAATATGCATGGAATGCAAAAATCAACTTTTGAAGTTTTAAATGATCCAAAGACTGGACTTAAATATGTCTCAAAGTGTGAAGATGAACTAACTAAAAATCATAGAGCTAATGATAGAGTCAATATCAGGTGTTATGCCCGAATTCCCTGGATCACCCTATTGTCCCGTAAAATCGTTTGAAATGTACATCGGCAAACTTCACCCTTTATACACTAGTTTATGGCAGAGACACAAGGAGTGGTTCAGTGATGACGATACAGTATGGTATTGCAACTCTCGATTAGGAGAAAAAATTGGCAAAATTCATGACGAAGTTGAGTGAGGGGGCTAACTTTCCCAAATCTACACAAACCATTCCATTCGTGCAACTGGAGCAACAATATTAACAAAAAGTATGTTCAATCCATCTCAAATAATGGCAGTGACTGGACACAAATCGGTTCAGTCTCTCACTGTTTATCAGAGAACTGATACCGAAGAGAAAATTGCAATGATGCATGCAAAGGGAAAAAGTCTAACCCCCAAAATTCTGCCGTACTGGCATTGCCGCCACCTGAAAATTCAAGCTTGCTTGCATTGCCGCCACCTGAAAAGACTGTAAAGGAATGTACTAGTATTGTTCCGATTATGCAAGAATGTGGTGGTTCGGCCGCAATTTCAGAATTGCAGGATTTGAATATTTCCGATCTATTTACTGACTTTCCTTCAAGTTCGTTACAAACAGAGACTAATATCTCAAATGTACAAAATAAACCAATCCTTCCCACCTTTTCAGGATGTACCATTGGAACAATTAACTTCAACTTTAATGTTTCAAAATGACAGTTCTAATCTGTTCATAAACATAATTTTGCAAAATTTACTGTGATAATTGTTGGGTATCACATTCATACAATGTTTTTGTTGTTGTTATTGTTGAATTAAATTTCTTGACAGTTATATTTGTAGTATCGAAGCCTGTCGTCTCAAACATGTGCGTCATTTGGCGTTTGTCGTCTCAAACATGTGCGTCATTTGATGTTTGTCGTCTCAAACATGTGCGTCATTTGGTGTTTGTCGTCTCAAGTATGTACATCATTTAGCGTTTGTCGTCTAAAACATGTACATCATAATTCATTTGGTGTTTGTTGTCTCAAAAATGTGCATCATTTGTCGTTTGTCGTCTCAAACATGTGCGTCATTTGGTGTTTGTCGTCTCAAACATGTGCATCATTTGGCGTTTGTCGTCTCAAACATGTGCGTCATTTGGCGTTTGTCGTCTCAAACATGTGCGTCGTTTGGTGTTTGTCGTCTCAAACATATGCGTCATTTGGCGTTTGTCGTCTCAAACATGTGCGTCATTTGGTGTTTGTCGTCTCAAACATGTGCATCATTTGGCGTTGTCGTCTCAAACATGTGCGTCATTTGGTGTTTGTCGTCTCAAACATGTGCATCATTTGGCGTTTGTCGTCTCAAACATGTGCATCATTTGGCGTTTGTCGTCTCAAACATGTGCGTCATTTGGTGTTTGTCGTCTCAAACATGTGCATCATAATTCATTTGGTGTTTGTTGTCTCAAAAATGTGTATCATTTGTCGTTTGTCGTCTCAAACATGTGCATCATTTGTCTTCTAAATTATCATCCATGGTTGTCATGTGGTCATAAGCTTGGAGGTGGAGGCATGTACATTTAGACTTCATTTCAGCGTTAAGTAAAGTTCATCGGTGGGGTAAATTCGTTACATAGTCATTAGTGACCAGGTACGGAATTTACCCTGGTAAGTAGGTTTCATACCCGGCTCGGCTTCGTCTCGCCAGGTATGAAACCTACTGACCAGGGTAAATTCAGTATCCGGTCACTAAATGACTATGTAACTAATAGAACACACCTCTTTATTCTGTAAATACAACAACCATATGGCCGCGACAATCACGGACATTTGTATTTCACATCTATTGTGTCTCAGAAACAATACACCATAAAATATTGCAATTCGTTTTATTTTGGGAATATCCACAGCTTAGACTCAATTGAACTAATTTATAAGAGCTTTGAAGATTCGAAGGTAATGTGTGCATTGCAAAGCCATAAAAGACTTTTTAAATAGCAAGGAAACGTCCAGGGAATAGTCGGGCTTACAACAATAAAAACCAGCTTAAAATGATAGCTTCAAGTTGTAATTATTAAGATTTCGAAATTTGAATTGATCAATGTTTGTCATTAAACCTGCAATACATAAAACATGAGGATGTGTATTGCCCAGATATGTATATTAGTAATTAGGTATTTCCATTGTGTCTTGTATTAAAATGTGTGAAGAAATTTTGTCCGAACACCAATCTTACTCATTTTGAGTCTTTTAAGCCTTACCTGCATTTGGCAAAACATTGGTTTTTGTACACTTTTCCGTTCTCTCCACAAATAGGGGCATAAAATTTCGGACACCCATCGGTGCAACAAGGACATTGTCCTGTACATTTGACGTGCTTTTTAAGACAATGTGCCATGCATTTATTTTTATAACTTTTGCCATCCTTTCCACACACGTATTTAGTTTTCTTATTCTTGCATTGAGTCTCGCAACATGGACAAGCACCATCACATAATTTCACAGCCTTCCTGAAATATATAATTAAATGGTTAATATCGGCAGAAGAATAATAGCATGAAAATACATATTTTGTATATGTGGTTGATTTGTTGGTTTTATGGTGTTTAACGCCACTTTCAACAATATTTCAGTTATGTCGTGGTGGTCAGTTTTATTGGTGGAGGAAACCCGAGTACCGGGAGAAAACCAAAGACCTGCCGCAAGTCACTGACAAACTTTATCACATAATGTTGTACACCTCACCCTGAGCGTGTATGTTGAACAATAGCATTGCATCAGGGATCTCAAGATCAGCACTTATATATGAATGTATTTCTTCTTTCTGGGCAAACAATTGCGATTTATTTACGAATGCGTCTAACAATGCTGTAATATAAGCTTATCACATATAATTCTGGTTCATTACTATTTGCTTTGTTACAATTTGTAATTATAACAATATCTTCATTAAAAGTAGTATGTAAACTAGTTAGATAAACAGGTTGTCACGGGCGAGTGTAAAGGCTAAATTAGAAATAACAGAAAATCAGACTACAATAGTAAAGTCATTATAGAACTGTTTGCTTCAATGGAACACGCCACAATTGCATCAGGTCGTCCAGTCCCAAACAGGCTTACTATAAAAATAAAAATAATATCAAGGAGAAGTCGAACTCTCCCGGACATGTATACTTGTTTTTCCTTTTTTTGATGCCACTTTCAACAATATTTCATTTATTTCGTGGCGGTCAGTGTTATTGGTGCATGAAACCAGGGTAGCCGGAGCAAACCACAGACATGTCGCAAGTCACTGACAAACATTATCACATACTGTTGTATCGAGTACACCTCACCAAGAACGGGATTCGAACTATTACCATACCATATTTATATACATAAATAGTAACACATAATTTTCTAGATATTATAACAATTGACCTACTCGCACTTGGCAACACAGTCGTTCTTGTAGGTTTTACCATCCTTTCCACACACGGGTTGGTATGTTTGTGGACAAGAACACGACTTACAAGGACATGTCCCACTACATGCTACTTCTGTCTTCCTTAAATGTAATGGACATATATGTAAGATGACTAATCTCTATTGAATATGTTTTGGTAAATTGTTGGTAGTTATACATTGATAAAACTACAGATTTCGACCTTTTTTTGTTAGGTCTACAATGAAGGGTGTTATTGGTTGGGGTTATGGTGTTTAACGCCACTTTCAAGAATATTTCAGTTATATCGTGGCGGTTAGTTTTATTGGTGGAGGAAACCAGAGAAAATCACCGACCTGGCGCAAGTCACTGACAAACTTTTTCACATAATGTTGTATCGAGTACACCTCACCTGAGTGGGATTCAAACACAATGTTAATGGTGATAGACACTGATTGCATAGGTAGTTATAAATCCAACTACCATGCGATCACGACCACGACATCCCCTCTACAATGAAGAAGTTACAAATGATGAGGCATGCATGTGTTGTGATGGTTTTAGTCTGATTGATTTGGGAATATAAACTTTTTCTTGATATATTTTCACAGTGTAATTGGCATGTGTGAATGTTATCAGAAGTTATTGTACAATTATTGCATTCAAATGAGGTGACCGTCGAAAGCTGTCAACCCGGGGTGGGATGTTTTCCCCGGGGTCTTTAACCCGAAGGAAAACAAACTCCGAGGGTAGACAAATTCATGTTCACCTCATATGAAGGCAATAACTGTTGTATCATACCGAAACTACTCTAAGATGTTTGATACTTGAATGTTATGTTTAGCAGAAGACAACAAAGTAATTTCCGGTATAGATTACGAAACCGGATTGAAAACAGCACACTCCCGGTTGTCAAATGTTGTACACCGGGCGATAACCTGTGTTTTCCCTCTACATTATATGTATATGTTTGGGTTGTCCATCTGGTTGGTTCCCTCGTCATCAAATTTCTGTAAAACATCCAAATTGTCTTATTTCTTTTATATAGTAAAAATATGTAAGGTATAATAATAGCTTTTTTCGATATCTTAAAATACAAATCCCCAGAACCATATTTTAATTGTTCATGGTCAACTCATGAAGTGATTATTCTTCAACTTACTCGCATTTTGCCATACATACGTTGCCATATGTTTTGCCATCCTTGCCACATACTGGTTTATATATTTTACTACAGATACAAGGACAGGGACAACCGCTATGACACTTGATTGTAGTTTTCCTATAATACAATACATTTAGTGTTAAACAAGCATATTTTATTCAATTGTTTTTAATATAGAAACATTATCATTGTACAATTTTGTTTTCCTAACTTATTAAAACTGAATCTAGATAAAACTTCATAGATAATTATTTTATTTCTTTGTGTTTTCCTAATATGTGTCATTACGTTCGGAGTTCCGTGTTGTGATGTCCGTTACGATTTCCGCATATAAACGATGTTCGGTTTGTCTTTACCTCCGGTTTTTTGTAGGAGGGTTCATGTGTTATTTACGTTATTTGTGTTTGTTTGCGTGGAGTGATGTCAAACACATATGGTGGTGTATTTTTGATTTGTTTGTCTTCGTCTTGTGTAGCCAATGTTACCAGGTTCTCTGGATTGTCCATTTTGTATTGTCTCTTCGGAGTTCTCTGGCGTTTCATTAATATAATTATATTTTAGATTTTAGTGCGATATAGTCTCAATGCAAACTCCTATTCCTTAAAAACGTTTACATGAATACTGTTGTTCCTAACAGGCAAATAAATATCATCTGCGCTGCTATTCTTAAGAAGGAAAATGTGAATATAGCCGACAGGCAATAAACTTGCCAAAAGGGGACAAAACAGTCAATCAATTATCAACAAAACACTGCACAGAAAACTAATGATTGAGCAAAACGAACCCATAAAACCCGGGTGAACACAGTTACTGCTGCCCTAATGGCACCCGTTACTCTTAAACAACAAGAACATCAGCTGATATTGAAATCAGCTGATATTGAAAAAAAATTATTGACACTAGAATACTTAAATAAATACAACTGACATAAGTAAAACATGACTCCTTACAACATAAATAACAGTGAAGACGAATGGAACATTGCTTGTACGTGGAAAGTGTAGCGGACATCATTTAAATAATGATTGCTGGTCTATTTTTTATAGTATGTACATAAAATTAAATTAATGCCAGCGTTTACCTTAATATAATATATTATATACAATTTATTCCTTAAAGGGCATGGTATAAACCTGAATAACTGAAAATGAAACAAACTCACGCCCTCAAAGCTCGACATTCACTCCAATATGTCTGTCCATTCTCTCCACAAACTTTTCCAGAGTAGTGGTTACATTTTGTAGACGTCGTATATACAGCTGTTGAGTAATAAAAGTATATTCATTTTTTGCAAAGCATAGATATACTAAGAATCTAGTCTTAATATTTGTAAATGATCTTAAACTATGTACTATGTGAATCCAATGTTGCACATTCTGTGCTTTTTGTAATGATTTTGGAAGCGAGAGGTTGGCGCCGTAAAATCTGATTCAATCCACCATTTCTTTAGAAATGCCTGTACCAAGTCAGGACCATTGCGGTTTTCCAGTTTCCCGGTTGTTGACTGATTTTGTCTGTTTATTGATTTATGAGTTTTGAATTTCCTTTTGGAAGATTGCTCTGTGTTCGGTAATTTTGTTATTACCCTTATTTGCGTTATATTATCTAAAACATCGCTCAAATTTAATTATATTTTCTACTTAAATTATGCTTACAGTTTCTATATATCGTAATTTATCACAATTTATGTTAGTCTAGCTCAGGCATAGGTAACCTTACTGAATTTTGGCTGTCCTGTTTAGGCTTTCCAATATTTTCTCTATGAACCTGAGCTAATGAAGGTTATTCAAAAAACGCGACGTACGCACTAGATTATATATCTACGTTTTTATTACTACAAATAGGTCGATACCTCTCCACGGCCACGACAGCAACCAGTTACCTGTTGAAATTTCTGAAGAGCCATGTATCATAAAACTCCATATTCAAATTAAATCATCTGTGATTAGTCGTAAACAATATTTAAGTAAAAACGGGGTTATGTGGTTTTTATCTACATTTTCTAATATGTCCATGTACCTACATGTACCAGTTAGATTTAATGAAAACCAACTTTTCAGGGCATTTTTTATTATAATTGTCAGCTTAATTTGAGCTATCAACATGATATATAAAACTTACAAGCCTGATGTGTTGGAACAGCGATACTACAGACTGTCAGACAGATGATAACACACAGATTCGTCATGATCTGTCAATATCTGGTAGTAAACAAAGCAGATCACCACAAATATCCTAACCTATATTTAAATACCAAAATACTTTTAAAAGACACAAAAATAAGGTAAATATGTATTACAGATTGATTTCTGTTAAAAGATCATCCACCATTAGACGTTGAGAGCTCGAATCCCACTCAGGCGAAGTGTACTTGATACAACAATATGTGAAACAGTTTGATAAGTAACTTGCGGCATGTCGGTGGTTTTCTCTGGGTACTCCGGATTCCTCCATCAATAAACTGACAGCCACAATATAACTTAAACATTGTTGAAAGTGGCGTTAAACACCATAACACTAACACTAACCCCTCTAATAGACTATTTTAATGCAGAATACAAATGTACGTAGGAGACACAGAGATAAACAAAACGTTTCCCATATGAATCTTCAATCAGTGCTTCCTGTGGATCACCAACACTTTCCTATTGGTATTCAATGTTTCACTGTGGATCTTTAATATTACCCTATGAATCTTACATATAAATGTTTCCTTGTGGGCTTTAGATTTTTCCATCGTGTCTTCGTCTGGATTTGACAATATATAGTGGTAGACGATTGTACCTTAAAAGCACATGGTCTCACTCTCGAATTTCTGCGGGAGGTTGTTATGTGCATTCAACTTACTCACACGAAGGGTCATAGGAGCTATTGCCATCACTTGGCGTCCTTCATCTGTAATTAACAATTCGGATTTTGCGCATCTACGGTGAAACTACTGGGCAACATAGAATAATTCTTGTTTCTGATTGGTCAATATATAAAAATATTTTTCTTCTCTGAAACCACATAGTCAATTAGAACCAAACTTTGAAGGAATGGTATATCCAAGGTCCCTGCAAAAGTATTTTTCACCAGACAAAAAAAAACATGACCGCAACAATTTTGATTTGATTGGTCCAATTTTCTTCTCTGAAACCGCTAGACTAATTGAAACCAAACATTCCAGATCAAATTCAAATCTTGTAACATTAATAATTAAATTTACTATTCATTAATTTAGCAGAAAATTCGCTTTATCCACTTATTTCTTCGTCTTGTGTGCCCTGTGTTGTCGGTTTCTCTAGATTGTCCTTTTTGATTGCTTCTTCTGTGTTTTCTAACGTTTATTCCAAAAGTAAGTTTTTATAAAGATAAATATATAACGAATTAAACTTTAACTTAAAATAATTGTTTAAAAAATTCTTGTTTACTTACTTACCTGCTAATAAAGGGAAATGAATGTTCTATTTGACTTCTTGTTAGAAAGTATTACAATTTCACGAAATTGACATAACAGTTGATTAGTAATTAACATGATAAGTATACTGTAGGCTGGCAAAGTCATGGAATTATAATGTTTCAAGCAAGCTCAAACGTGATTGTTGACATGTATGATTCAATTTCTTTGATGAAATCCAATTTTTACAGGTAATAAAATGTTTTTTAGTAACATATGCTATTATATTTCTCTTTATACGTTTATAATTAAATGTTGTTCTTACAGATTTATTGACAATAATTCTCTCAGAAAAATGAACTTATTCAAACACGGATGACTTATTTTTACTTCGTTTTTATTGAACAATGAAATATGTTACAGGTATAGATACGCCCCTTTTTATTGTCTTGTTAAGTGACATTTAATGCCATTGATTATCTTGGAAACAGACATTTATTCAAATACTGTCGGTATGATTTTTTTCTTCCCAAAGGCTTTGCTTAATTGCAGTAAGACATGACATGCATATGGGCCTAAAACTACTGCCAAATTATTGCATTCATTGATAATTATTATTTATCTAACATTTTGTACACTTTCCTTTGAATTTAAAGAAAGTAGCATGTCTGCTACAGGGTGTCTGATACAAGATGTTGTATCACCACGCTGTGGTGATAAAAAAAAAAATGGCGCGATGTTGCACGCGATCTTCTCTGCCGAACTATTTTATCATGACGTCATATCATTGGAATGCGGGGAAAACACGTCAATGTAAGCAACGTAAGCAAAGCAAAAGAATGAACGGCAACAAATAACGTGACGTCATGCTCAAAATGTAGTCTCCCCCAGAGTATTGTACAAATTTGTTCATCTTATTTCTACCCTTGTTATTTGCTTCAATTTTTTTTTATTGAAATGTTAGATAAACTTATTACATACATAGTGTGTGGGTACAAGATTTTGTATCAGATCTTGCCTGTTGTGTGAACTAACCGCATCACAACTCGTCGCTATCGCGACTCGTAGTGATACTGGTTCACACACCAGGCTCGACCTGATACAAAGTCTTGTACCACCACACTATGTATGTAATGGGTATAATATGGATTAGGCACAGCCTACAGGCGAGCATCGCATCTACGCATAGACATGTACATGTAGCTATGATTATGAGTCCACATTCACTTGAAGTTCCAAATGTAAAAAAAAATAAGAAAAACATGTTTTTATTATTTTTATTTTTATTTTTGAAACTTCAAGATTCCTAATATGATGACAATTAATTTTGATACGACCACAAATAATTATGAAGTTATTTATGTGATCAAATATGTAGGAATCCGATGATGTGTGTAAAAGATCGAAAATATATTTAAAGCTCTGCTCCCCATTTCACGATCACATTAAATAAATAAGAATATGTAAATAAAAAATATATTTGTACATTTTATTTTTTCAATTTCTGCCCCATATAAGTAATATGAGTAGGCATGGCCTATAGAGAGGACGTTTATAAGTATTTGAAATTAAATGATACTAAAAATACCTTTACATTTTGAGTATAGGCCCTATACCTAATATGAATACTGACTCACACCTTTATACAAAGCATTGAAAAAAATTATGTTTTGACTTGGTAAGAAAACAAATAATTTTAGTTTGATTGCAATTGGAAAAAAATAAAGATGTGTCCAACTGTTTAAAAAAAAAATTCAGATCAGTACAAAAAACATAACCCTTCCCCTTTTCAAGTTAAATGGTTGTTCCCTTTGAAATACTTTATACAACAGGAGCAGCTCTTCAAGCTATTAAACATTTTTTTTATTCTTGTTAGACTTGAACTAACATCTTCTAGCTTGTAACTAGATGTAATACTTTATACCACAGAAGCTCTTCAACCCATAAAACATTGTTTCCTGCTTCTGGTTAGACTTGAACTAACATCTTCTAGCTTGTAACTAGATGTAATACTTTATACAACAGAAGCTCTTCAACCTATTAGAATTTTTTTTCTTATTCTTGTTAGACTTGAACTAACATCTTCTAGCTTGTAACTAGATCTGTAATATTTTATACCACATAAGCTCTTCAACCCATAAAACATTTTTTTCCTTCTGGTTAGACTTGAACTAACATCTTCTAGCTTGTAACTAGATGTAATACTTTATACCACAGCTCTTCAACCCATAAAACATTTTTTTTCTGCTTCTGATTAGACTTGAACTAACATCTTCTAGCTTGTAACTAGATGTAATACTTTATACAACAGAAGCTCTTCAACCTATTAAACATTTTTTTTCTGATTCTTGTTAGACTTGAACTAACATCTTCTAGCTTGTAACTAGATGTAATACTTTATACAACAGAAGCTCTTCATCCCATAAAACATTTTTTCCTGCTTCTGGTTAGACTTGAACTAACATCTTCTAGCTTGTAACTAGATGTAATACTTTATACCACAG
>MJUT01031499.1:530726-545261 GCA_002080005.1 Gigantidas platifrons
TATAGTCATAATATAGCTTTTTTTTTCTTTTCTTTTTTTTTTGCATGCTATGATGCCTCCAAGTCCAATCATTGTAATCATTGTATTTTATTTTTTTTGGAATGTATTTATTTATATTTATCTGTCATATAAGGTTTGTACCGTCATCGTCATGGTAAACAAACGTCGTTACGACATTACGATTATGTGCGACACCTGGTGGGTTATTATTATCTGCCCTTGCGTAAATGTTTTTAGCCTTATGGGAGAAGGTACGAAAGTTGACGTTGGCTTCCCGACTGCGGATTCCTAGTTTTTATTTGTTATTTTTAAACTGGATAGTTATTTTTTATTCTAATTAATAGGCTATTTCCGGTCATTCGCTCCGATTGTCCATTCTATGCTGAAACTTAAAAACCACTTCCGGTTGGTATTGTTAGTATATTGATTCATCTCCTTACACACATGTTGCTGTTTAGCTCGCATCTTGCGATGCTCGCTATAATGTTTCGTTCTTGTTCTTATTAGCTCACCTCCTCTTTAGGGTCGTGCGAGCTTTTGCCATCTCTTGGTGTATGTTATCTGTCTGTACGTAAACATTTCGCAACTGAGCCTTTTGAACTGATACCTGTCAGGAATTATATTTATGGACCCCGAAATTCCTCGATATCACTTCATCTGGAGCCATGCACACACGGTCGTCATCGTCACTTCTTGCTTTGGATTTGTTAATAAATACGTAAATATCAAACGTAATGCGCACGGCGCGCTTAACAGAATATATAAGTATTGTCCAAGACGAAGTACAACTTGTGGTTTCTATCAGGATTAGCTTGATAGAATGTTGCTGCTAACCAGGAAGCAACAAGGCCAAGGGTTCGTAGAGGTTAATTTAAGCCAGTACTTAGAAAGTTTTGCGGTCGACATCAAGAATTGGTTAACCTTTGCGAAAAGAAGTCTGTGTCACATATCACACGGATATGTTTTCGTATGTCTAATAGTCGATTCCTGTTATTTCCTCGTTCATGACCTATCACTGAATTTGACTTATCATCGGATTTTAACAGGAGCAACACGACGGGTGTCAGCAGCGCATCAGGAGCTGCTTAACCTTCTGGAGCACCATATGTCACCCCTGGTTTTTGTCGAGTTCATGTTATTCTATCTTTTGTTTTGTGTGCGGTGTTTTGTGAACCGTTATTTTCCTTTCGTAATTATTTTTCAATGCGTGCATGTACCTCTTTAGTATCTTCAAACTAGTCTCACATAAAAAAATCTTAGAAAAAAAAAATCGCTAAACAAAGGCTAAGCCTTGAAGAAAATTAACATAACACAAGATTATAGAAAAGTGCCATAACAAAATCTTAAGCTGTAATTCCCAACGATAAATTTTAGAGCAAATTCATAATACAAAATTGAGAATAAAGACTTGTACTACTAAGGGTGTGCATCGCCTGAGGCTTTGATCTTCTTTCTGTTCTAAATATAAATCTATCTTTAGATGTCTGTGTAGTGTTTGTGGATCATTGTTTGTACTTTTGTAACTTTTCCTTAAGCCATTGTATTGTCTGTTCTTCTATGATTTACGACTGATGATTACTTCTTTGATATCATCAAACTTTTCTTAAGCCTAAAATGTCAGGGAGAACTAAAGTTAGTAATCTATTAGAAAACAATATAATTATTTTACAATGAATGAGAAGACGTATAATTTTTCACAATTGGAGATTTATTCATAACTGTTTGAACCATTCATATGCTTCCTTAATGTCCCCGGGAGGCGGAAGAACAGAGCAAATTCTTTCATATTTCTTGACACGAAATTATTGGTAACATTCCTGGACAACAATGATGAACAAATAAGGAACATGATAACCTTGGCATTAATATAACAATATAAACCGAAAATAAATGTCTTATAGAATCGCTATTTATTTTTGTATGACAGCATCAATATTGGATGGTCTTTAAGGGAAATAACTCTGCATTGTCAACTATGCACATTGGCACAGAGTCACAGGCACAGGCGAAAAATAGCGAAATTGTCGCGGTGGTAGTTACAATCAAAATTGAAACTTAAGTACCTTGGTATAAAATTAGGTATATGGTATATATTTTTTCACAGAAACAAGTGCCTGTGCACAGAGTATATTAATGAAAATGTGTACCTTCCGCATGTTGTTAGCTAAACATGTCCTACGCCGTCTGCATTCGTTGATAGGTTCATCAACAAAACAACTAAATTGACAAAACAATCAATCTCCAAATTTTACTCTCCTATAGTTGTAAAGACAAAGGTATATGACGGACGTTTCAAGTAATGAGAATACACATTTTTTGGTTCAAATATGGTGTTTTTATAATTTTGGAACAGCTTATAAAACGAAAAAATTCCATTTGAATAGGACAGATCTTAGAAAGTGGAAAGTAGGAATGGAATGGTCGATACTGATGAATACATGTGGCATAGGGGCCGTCGTGGTCGTGATAGAATGGTAGTTGGATTTATAACTACCTATGCAATTAGTACCTATCACCACTAACGTTGTGAGTTCGATTCCCGCTCAGGCGAGGTCTACCCGATACAACATTATGTGACAAAGTTTGTCAAGCATACACAAAAAGTTGTTATTACAAATGTAGAGGTAAAATTAATGAAGGGAGGTAATCAACGTGGGGTCCCGTTTAAAACAAAGATGGCGAAAACGTATGTGTGTCAGCTGCGTATAGAAAGTCAAGTAAGTATTAATTCATTTTTTTTTATTCATTCAAATAACCACTAGAGAATACAAAATGTGCATCATTTACCTTAGAATGGAATAGTGTACAGGATTTTCAATGAAAAAGTGTAGTGAGTTGCCATTTGAAAAAAAAAAAAAAGTACCACATTTGGGATAAATTAGGTCATGTTTATACACAGAATACAGACATTTGTTCTTAAAATATGCAGAGATATTGATATATTTGTAATATCGAATAATTTCTGTAAAACTGGATTCTCGTGGGTTTATTTAGTTGAATAAAACAATTAATTATAATGAGAAAATAAATCTTATTTTAATGAGAACAACCAGTTTATTTCTACAATACATTTCTGTTGGATAGGAATTAGGACATTTTTACATCAACATCAGAGAATGCGGAAGGGGCAATCAAAAATGGAAAATCCAGAGAAAGTGGCAACATAGGGTACACAAGGCGAAGACAAACAAAACAAAAACACAACACACTAATATGCTATTATTATCAAAATTAAGAGGTTACAATAAAACACAGTATATATGTTCCTGAAATGAAATAGTAGCGTTCACCATAATCTACTAATGGCTCCTCCTATTGCTCCAATTGCAGCTCCTATTCCAGCTTTAGTTGTAGCCGCCATCCCTATCACTCCGGCACTCTGACATGCCGCAAACCAACCTCCAGCTACCGTTGCAGGGCCCTGATAAAAAGATGAATGTATCTGGTAAGTTTCTTATGAAAGAATAGATAATAAGACTACGATAGACTGACAGATTTTAAGTGGTGCATAGTGAAATAGTTTTTGCTTGTTTGATGGTGTTTAACGCCACTTTCCCTTTTAAAGATTGTTCGGAGTTCGGTAATTTTGTTATTACCCTTATTTTCAACAATATTTCAGTTATATCGTGGCGGTCAGTTTTATTGGTGGAGGAAACCGGAGGAACCGGAGAAAACCACCGACCTGTCCCAAGTCACTGACAAACTTTATCACATAATGTTGTCCTGATGGAGATTCGAACTCACAACTTTAGTGATGATAGGTACTGATTGCACTGGTATTTGTAAATCCAACTATCACACGACACTGCCGCGACGGCCCCTTAGTGAAATAGTTAGTTGGGACCTGCAATTCAAAACAATAATAAATTAAAAATAAACATGTAATGCGTTGATTTTGTTTTATAGCACTAGCATAGGTCTTTCTAGGATGACACAAAATTTTATTTTATTTAAAGACAACCTGAACGACCCGTCCTTATTGGATTGTATAGAATGTCACAGTATTTTGTCTTGCATTACGACAGTTCGGAAGGGTGGTTTCAAATCATCCAGTTCGAAAATAAATGTTTAATATAAATAAATGCCTATCTTATCCGGACTGCGATGTCTACTATATCTCTATGTAATATTATACAATTATTGACTGTTGTTGAGGTTAATATTAGGATCTATCGTTCCAAGATATATGATATTTACCGAGGCTGTAGCCGAGGTAAATATCATACATCTTGGAACGATAGATCCTTATGAAAGTCAGTAATTGTTTTATTATATGAAACTATTATTAATGTTCTCTCGGTCATGTTTTTTTAATTGGTATTTAACACTACATGTGTTTTTTGTAAATTTTAATGGTAACAAGAAAGATTTATGAATACTGCAAATATTAATTTAGATCGTTCCAGAGGAGCCTTTGCAACGTTATATTAACCTCACGTGACGCTAAAAAATTTAAAGTAGGGGTTTTCCGATATTAGAGTCACGTGAGGTCAATATAACGTCCCAAAGGCTCCTTTACTTTGGAACGATCAAAAGTAAGTTTGCAGAAATTGAAGGCTTAGACAATATTCATAAAGATCTATCTAGAAAACATTTCATGCTTTTAGCCAATCCGATAAAAGAAATACTTATAGTCATATTATAATAACATTTATTTACCGCTGGTATAAACGTAGGGGTCGTTATGGCTGTGGTCGTCTGGTAGTTGGGTTTATTTCTACCTGTGCAATCAGTGCCTATCACCACTAACGTTGTGAATATGAATCCCGCTCAGGCGAGGTATGCTCTATACAACAATATGTGATAAAGTTTGTCAGTTACTTGCGACAGGTCGGAGGTTTTCTTCGAGTACTCCGTTTCCTCCATCAACTGACCGTTACGATATAACTGACATATTTTTGTATGTGGAGTTAAACGCCATAACTCTCTCTCTCTCTCTCTCTCTCTCTCTCTCTCTCAATATAAATTGTTAACACACCTGTACCGAAGCGGCAATAGACCCTGCCGCAACCCCTGTTGTGCCAAATCTTACACCTGCCATTAATAACTGCGCACACACGCTACCAGTAATGACGCCAAAAACCTCAACAATAAATGGATTAAAAAAGCTGTAAATCAATGAAAATATATCTTTTAAAATTGCATAATTACGATAAATAAAAAATGGTATGACATTGAGTAGTCATTTCCAAAAATTCAACTAAATGACATTTTAGAACAATGACGGAAGTCGTGAGCCAAAACCATAGCGAAAGGCTATTATGGTTTGATTGTAGTTGAAGTAACCATACAAAAACCAGCGGGGAAAATTGTGGCTGCATTTAGGTAAACGATAATAGCGTGTGACGAGAGGTTTGCGTTCACTGCACTCCAAAACCCTTGTGATAATACAATTTGTGTGCGTGAGTAAGACTAAGTTTGACTCTGTTGTCAACATTAAGGTAGTTGGTTGGTTTATGGTGTTTAACGCCACTTTCAACAATATTTCAATTGCTATATAGTGGGGGTCAGTTTTATTCGTGGGGGAAACTGGAGAAAACCACCGACAAAATTTATCGGTTTCCTACACCAATAAAACTCACCGGCACGATATATAGCTGAAATATTGTTGAAAATGGCGTCAAATACCATAATTTTGGTCCCATAAAACTTTAATATTGACTACGGAGTTCTTTTTGTTATATAATTAACTATTACTTCACCTGATAAAGTTAACACTCACATATTTAACGCTGTCATTTTTGTGAAGTAAATATAGGCCATAACACGTACACATAAAATTAATGTCCATGGAAGTTGCATAAAAGCAAAACTGGAATCATCGTTTCCGAAATATCAAAATTCTCCATATTGGAGGTGAAGCTTTGCATAGTGATCAGGTGACAAATAAAAATAAATAGTGTCAAAACTCCCAATGACTCATTTACGTCCTTGCTACTCCCTTTTAAATGTTATAAATAACAATAAAAAATTCAAACAACAATATTCATGGTGAGACATCCCCAAAAAGGAAATGCAAACAATAATCTTGCTGCGTAATGTCGGGCTAACAATCTGATAAAAGAAAAGACAAGAAAAGGAAATACAACGCCGTGTCAAACAAAACGAAAATACCAGTAATAAAAAGAGGGGTTAGGGCTATGGTGTTTAATGTACCTTTCGACAATATTTCAGTTATATCGTGGCGGTCAGTTTTATTGGTGGACGAAACCGAGTAGTATTGTATTTTGATCACAGCATATGTATTTTAAGGGTTAGGGTTTAACGACACGTTCAACAATATTTCAGTTATATTGTGGCAGTCAGTTTTATTGGTGGAAAAGTGGGAAAAAAACATGCCTTTTAAGAAATGGGAAAGTTGTACCCATATTCAGGGGCGGATCCAGGGGGCGCACCCGGAACCCCCCCCCCCCTAAAATTGGAAAAAAATAGATTTTTTTGCGTAAAAGCGTGATTTTTCACACGAAATACCCCAAAAATTTTCGCGCCTCCCTCCGCGATTTTTTTTAAGTGCTACCCTCCCCCCCAACTTGAAATCCTGGATCCCCTGATATTATCCAAACTATGCCAAAAACAAATAAGTTTGAAGATGCCAGAAGAATAACATACCTAAGTGTTACTGTTTCACATTGTTCAACCGTTCAATTCCTGTGAGTTAAAGCATATTTAAGATCGGGTATGGAAACTTGGTATATTCTTATATTGTTGCCTCAGACGAATAATACTAAAATGTTCAATAATGATATATTACTTCAAATAATATTACATTTAGCAAATGTTCTTAAATAAATATTGATTTAATTATTGAGAAAATTTTGAAGGTACCAAGTGGGTAATTAATCAGAAGCCGTAAATTGAAAGACAGCCAATACAATAGCGAAAAGAATACAGACGAAAAGACAAACAACGATCTACAAAACATTACACAGAAAACTAAAGATTGAGCAACACGAACCCCACAGAACAAATAGGGATTGAAAGACAGACAATAAAATGGCGAAAAGAAAACAGACGAAAAGACAAACAATGATCTACAAAACATTACACAGAAAACTAAAGATTGAGTAACACGAACCCCATAGAAAAAAACAGTGGTTGAACTCGGTTGTTTGATTACATTATCATTTTAAAAATTGAAATCTGCCCAATCTGACAGTACTGAAAAAATATTGTATACACTTAAAATAAATATAAGTTAATACAAAGTTCAACTTACCCATTGCAAAAAATGTTAGAGAATACCGAACTATGAAAGTTTTTTTCAGACCTTGAACGTTTGTATCATATGACGTAAGCTGGAAATTTCCCACAATTTCGGTTTCGTTTTACATATGCGTGTATAGTTATTACGCGGTGTCATTTTATTTTTTTTGGACAATGAACAAAATATTGACAATAAATAATGACACACTGAAACAGATATAAAATACACGTAGAGCATATTTAAATAATAATTCTATATAATTTTGCTTAAACCTAGGCTTAGCGTCCATTTTAGCTTTATTATGAAAAAAATGATAAATGAGTGATGTTCAACATGTTCACCAATGACAACAAAATGAACACCTAACTACCTTTCAAAGCGGTTGATACTTTCACAACATCAAAAAGGGGTTGTTGTGGCCGTGATCATATGGTAGTTGAATTTACAACTACATGTGCAATCAGTGCCTATCACCACTAAAAGTTGTGAGTTCGAACCCCGCTCAAGGGAGGTGTGCTCAATATAACATTATGTGATAAAGTTTGTCAGTCCGTGGTTTACTCCGGACACTCCAGTGTCATCCACCAATAAAACTGACCACCACGATATAACGGAAATATTGTTGACAGTGGCGTTAAACATCACAAAACCAAACCAAACAACATCAAAAACGCAAATACGAAAATAAATATTATAAATATAGAATACCACTTTTCAACAGATAAACAAGGAAGCGGCATAATTTGACGCGTGATGTCATTTCTTTGATTTCTAAACAATTTTGTTTTGGACAAGGAGAGAGCGGTGGTATTGATGCCACTTTCAATAATATTTCAGGTATATCGTGGGTTTTCAGGTTTATATATGGAAGACACTTGAGTAACAAGACATCCTCTGATTCAGTTTCTTGGATAACTACAATACATTTTTATCAGCTTTTTTTTTTAAATTTTCCCAAAAGGTGAGTGGTATAGTTTGCTCACTTGCTCATACGCCTATGGAAATATACATTTTCACTCGGTTTAAGGGTGTAGACCTGGGTTACCCTAAAATTTTCCCATCATTCATTTTTTTTTAAATTTGCATCATGGAATAGTTATGTCTAAATACATTATCTGCCAAAGTTTCAAAAAATTTCACCGTGCCGTTTTCTCCATAGCACATCCTAAATATAGCCATTTTGAGGGTATTCTTGACGCCAGATGGTAATACTAGTTTCGGAAGATTCTAATAGATATGCACATTTATTTCTAATTGAAAGGGAATATTTTGGCTTTAATACACTTGAGAGTGTTGTTGTTGAATAAATATGAAATATCTAGCATATCTGAATATCCTGTTTGGAGATAATTACGTGCAAAACAGTGGAAACTGCAAAAAAGGGGGGATGCCCTGAGGACCATTTTGGTATTAAAAATCGGATTTAAAAAAATCCTTTCAATTAATTTCCACCAAAAAATGTCACACTGAAGAATAGACATATAGACATCATTGCATCAAATTTTACAAACTTTTACCATCAGATTTTTAAAATATTTAAATTTATGTTTTTAATGGATGGTACCCAGAAAAAAATGAAATTGTCAAGGAAAGTTATCACCCACCCATCCTTTGCTAGTTTCTTTGTTTGTGTGATAAAAAATAACTAGTTACCAATAACAAAAAGCTTATGAATTCTTATAATTGACACAGTGGATGTCCAATTTACCAAATGACTGCATTTGTCTTTTTTATTTTCATGTCGGCTAGGGAGGGGTGGTTTGAGGGTGACTCTACTTGATTAATTCATTACAACAACAACCCCCCCCCCCCAAAAAACACAGACAGCCACCCATCGGTATTGTTTAATTCCTTCAAATTCGTGCTCCAGTTGTATTCGTTTGATTCTGGTTATTCTTTAGTTGTCTTAGGAGAGGGGGCAGTGGTATAAGAGAGGATCAGATATTACAATTTTTTACCAAACATAGCTTTCTATCTTTTTACTACCATAAAATGAATTTGCTCTATAGTTTCATAATATTTAAGATTCTGGTGTATATGTTTAAATTTTTTTTTTTTGAAAAACCTTAAAATTCAATAGAAAAAGGTTGCCACACAAATGGTGTTACATTTCTGGCATTTTTGACAACATATTTCGATGAACATTTTTTCTGAAAAGAGATATTTCAATGATATGTTGTGGGCACCGGCAATGGCATATAATAATAACACACTGTCTGACACTGGCATAAGCAGCAATAAGATATAAAAATACAAGGAGCACAGCTATGGAAAGGTAAAAGGAAAAGGAGTCATTTTTTAAACTGGCCATATCCAATGTAAACAATCTTTGTCACCAAGAAGCTTGGAATTGAGGGGGAATTTTCAAACGCACAGATGATCATATATTTGAGAAGACACTGAAAATAGAGTTATCTCCCATACCCCAGGCCTACACCCTTAAGCTGGGAGTAATCCTAGATTTAAGACTGCGTCACTGTAGTTATGTAACATTTCATCTTTAAAAAAAAATACACCCTCAACAATTTTTTTTTCTATGAAGTGATTTCACAGTTTAGATGTTACCAGGGAAAATATATTTTAGCATAAATTGATCTCTAATTAAAGAATGATAGTCAGAGACTCCAAGATAAATTTTGCAAGGCGGAACACGATTTACTCATGTTTTGTTCACATTGATGTGTACATATATTTCGCGGAAAACTGTGTGCAATATTACCACGAGGAAATCGACATCTTCAAAGATGGCGGAGATGTGACAGTCTCATCATCGATCTGTCGACAAAAGAAATACAGGTTGTTACAATTGTACGCAAACATACTTATATAAAGAAAAAGAAATATTGTTTAACAGATCTACCTGAATCGGGATACCCCCTTAAAACATTTTTTTTTCAACACGAGTAATGGGGTTCACCTACGAATTTTACGCTAATAGGTGGCGCATGTGTTCTATCAGTTATTACTTTCGGAACTCCTCGGCTAGCATCAATAACGTAACTCATGTAAACTACGATATTGATTTATATATATTCGTGTAAATTGCCACAAATGCTGTTATTAATAATTATAAGTGAGGGATATCTATCAAGAAGATTGACCATGCAACAAGAGGTCCGTGGACGCCAGGGAAATACGACGTGGTTTTCTCGGCACATTTCAATGACATCACCGAGGTGTCTGTCGGGATTATTATCATGTACACTGAAAAAGTGTATGTTAGATGTCTTCCAGTGTTGATTGAATAAAAAGTTACGGAATGGCTCCTCTAAGACATAAAGCACTAACCATTTTACTATTGAGTGGGGGGGGATTTTTTTTTAGAATAAAAATAGTTTATTTTCCACTATGTCCAATTTGTTGGTTTTTTTTAAAGTTGACATGAATACGCCTTGGCCCTAAGAAATATAGTTTGTTTAGGCTAACTTGACCGTACCTAAAAGTAAGTGCCTATCCTAGCTATTTTATTAGTTTTTCTCAACAAACACAGTCAAAGTTGGAACATCTGCCTGCCAAATATATCATATCCAAAAAAAAAACAAATTACCCTTTTTCACAGGTAACCCTAAACACACAATTATTTTTTAGGTCTCATAATGATATGCATGTATCTTCTACAAAATGTACCTCATCATCATGTATGGATAAAAAATAGTTTTGCTCTACTTGATGTGTGAAAAAAAATGGATTCTCTACTGACATTAAAAAAAACAAAGCCTTTTCACTAATAAAATCGTTGGTGTCTAATAAAGAAAACAACAGTCTGCGAGAAGACACCTCACTCCACTCGGTCACATTAATGAATATCATGATTCCTAGCAGTCCAGTCTGTGTTCTTACTTCTAAATGCTGCATGCTTAGCAGAGAAACAACAAATACCAATTTTATAGTCTTTAGTTTGACCAGACTGGGGCTCTATCCCATAGATCTAACACACTCAAGGCGAGCATGTTAACCATTACACCACCAATGACATAGATAGGAAACCATTTTGTCTACAGACTGATGACGACAGACCTGTAACATAATACCACCACAACAAAATTTCTGTGGTCATATAAAAATCACACTGAAAAAGGAGCACTAGCAGTCCTTCAAAACTTTCATTAAAGAGCTAGGGACTTGTGCCCAAGTTGCTTAATTTGAAGTTAATACAGTCAATATGATCAAGCACACATTAAAAAATTCATAGATTAGCTTCCAGCCAGATTTGAACTGTCATATTTTCAACTTTATTGAAATGTACTACCTTGTACTATAGAAGCCATAATGATTGTAATGTTACATAAAGTACACATACAGATAAATAAAACACTCAAACAAGTGCTTCAAAAGCATCTTGTACAAAGGACTGCATTTAAGACATACATGTATTATTAACTACAGATGTACATGTATTTTAATCTTCACCATAGGATGGTTAAATGTTTAAATTGTGTATTTATTGACACTGATTATATCAGGTAATAATATTCATTAAAAAGTTGCTAAATGTTTTCGTGATTCATGAAACCTTTTTTTTTTAGCTACAACATGAACTGTTAGTAACTTAAATAGTCTTAAAGGGTCAATATATTACTTCCGTAACAATATATGATATAAATATACAGGTATAACATGACAAACACAACAAATATTTAATGACTGATAAAAAAAATCACGAATACCCAAAAAACTGAAAATTGAGCAACACAACTAAAAATCAGGACAGACATGAAGTCAGATGCTCCATACGAGTCTGCAGTTCGAACTTCATTAATACCACTTAATGGGCAAAAGAGCTTTTTTTACTTTAGTATGGAAGCATACATGTATATTTTCCAGTTAGCCAAGGGTATAAGGATATTTGAACTAAGGCATGCTTTGAAATCATAGTGACTTTTTTTTATTGCTGCAGCCTTGTAAATTTACCAGACAAATAAGGAATACATTTTTTGTACATTTTTCTTAAAGATGTATACCAAATATAATGAGCATCATTTAAATTATTATATTTATTGGGGTAATTACACATGATTGTGTATTTATATTTCAAAGATAAAAAACAACATTGAAAATTGTGAAAATAATTATTGTTCTTTTTATTTAAATGTTACATTTTAGTGTAATTTTCATAAAAAACATGAGGGTACTCCTATTGAAAGCTCCATGTTTTTTTTCCATTGAAAATATGCCCTGTTTTTTCACATTCTGATTGATAACATGTATATGATGTTTCCAGTGTGTTGTTTTTGAATGTTTATTAAAAAGAAAAAGTGTGGAAAAAGTTGGGTCAGTTTTTTAATAATAAATGAATTTATTCCTAACCTCCCCCTTTCTTTCTTCTTTGAGAAAGAAAGGAGGGAGGTTAGGAATAAATTCATTTATTATTAAAAAAACCTATATGGATATGGATCTCATATATTTTTATAAATGCAGTTAACTTCAAAATCTTTTTTTTTTTCGATTATAATGGGTAGCATTAAATATGACTTTATTCCCATGGACTTGTCTCTGAATCCATTCAAACGGATACCTCATCATAATTTTATGATAATATAAATCGGATACAAAATGTATGACGTTTTATTTTCAGTCGGGGCAACTTGGACATTCAACAAATACAATAATATTGAGAAGAAACAAACATAAATCGTATCCTGGGGTTTTCGGTGTAATATGTACCTTTCAATCAAGTCAGTTTTTCGACCGTTTGTCGATACATTTCGGCGCAGTAGATAATTTTTGAGCTTCTGCAATGACCACAGCTGATCGTCGTCCGCCATCTTGGAATCGAATAACTGATAGAACACATGCGCCACCTTTCGGGAAAGGCGTAGGTCAACCCCAATGCCACGAGGAAACCAACATCTTCCAAGATGGCAAACAATGTGTCCGTCTTATCATCCATCTGCCTACAACTTTTGTCAGTTCCCAGTATTGAATATAAACACACTTGAAAGATAAATTCTCTAATCCGTGTAAAAAAAAATTCTTTCTAAATCGGAGATAGACGTACGCGTCTACCCCCTTTTAACATGTTTTCCCAACATGTGTAATTTCCTGATTATCACATATTTTATTGAAATAACGCCGAATTTGCATGTGTAATAAAAGCATAATTTGCGGCGCGTTATTTTCCCCCAGGGCAATAACATTTTACGAGGGCAATAACATGTTATCTGCCCTGACAAAATATGTGATAAATAGATTAATACATGGCCTTTTTCATATTGCCCTTCCTATCAGCCCTCGACTGATATCGTCCCTCGGGCCGATATCAAGGTCTCGGGCTGATAACAAGGGCCATATGTAAAAGGCTACGTATTAATCTATAATTATTGGAGCGTTTTTATCAATTAATAACAGTAATATCGGCAACTCAAGATAATTTCCATGCTAGCTCAAGCTATTTATTTTACAGTTCATAATTTTCTCTTGAATAAAAATGTAATAATGTAACAGTACATAATAAAAATGGTTAACACAGGGATTCTTTCTACAACGTATGATATTTTGTTTCTGATTTATCACTGCCTATACTTCACCATTACACCTTTAGGCCGTCCTAAATTAATTCTACGTTTAACATCAAGGTAGGGTATCAAAACCTAGGAGGGAGGGAGGAAAATAAAAAAACAAACCAAAAAATCAAACAACCTAAGAATACTTTCAGTATTTTTTTCAGTGCTCACTTGATAGCCTGAAGATGTGCAAAACACAGTTTTTAGTGTCAATAAAGACGATTTAGAACTGTATTCTGTAATTAATAGTTTTATTAATTAAACATGAGAAATTAACAGTGTTGTCACTATCCACGTAAATATACTAGCAATGCATAGACACATGTTTATGCATTGATAGTATATTTACGTGGATAGTGACAAGGTTTATGCATTGATAGTATATTTACGTGGATAGTGACAAGGCCATGTGGCAGCAGCATGGCAAATGATTTGAAACAGTCGAGAAAAGTTGTGTTTTCGAGTGCAATCATGTAGTGATCCATCAGTAGTCTTGAAAACACTCCTTTTGACCTTTCTGTTACTTTTATTGTGGCGTACACCCCCATTTTTTATGCAAAACAGGCGCGTAGCTGCCCTTACGCAAAAAAATCAATTGCTTGCACATAATTTCGGCAACAACAAAAAATGTTTTTTACTTGCACTAAAAATATTATTACTGACATGGGAAGAACCCCACTTTTTCAGTATTATTAATAATCTTTATAACGTGTTTTTCTGAAGAAAGATGATATTCACCTTTATTCCGGAGATTGCTTTTACGATGACGGATTTTTGTTCCGGTATTTATAATTTCCCGAAGTTGAGCATGGTCAACATTCAAAGTTT
>MJUT01031499.1:546295-559062 GCA_002080005.1 Gigantidas platifrons
AATGGGCCCATAAAGGGCAAAAAAATAAAATACAATGATTACAATGATTGGACTTGGAGGCATCATAGCATGCAAAAAAAAAGAAAAAAAAGCTATATTATGACTATACAACACAGTCAGGTCAGAGCCAATTCAATAACAATCAATAAACCATATACATTATAATAATAATAATAAATCAATGCAACAATGACCAATGTTCATTAATGCATTATCTAGTTTGATCTGAAATAATTACCAAAATATTCAGCTAGCCCAATAAAAGACTTCACCTTCTGATTTCTAAACATTTACTTATATGTGAACCAAGTTCCTTTAAAACAGTTAAGTTTTCATTGGTTAAAAGCCAAATAAATTTAGAAGAATTATTTAAAGAGGAAAAGTTGAACAGTGACTTTCAACTTTTTCAATAAAATCATGTCTCAAAGTATTATATAAAGGACACTCTAAAAGGAAATGTTGTTCATTTTCTATCTTTTCTAAAGAACAATATTGACATAAACGTTCAGATCTGTCCAGTCTATTTTGATTGTATCGAGCCTTTTCAATTCTCAGAGAATGAGTGCTGATTCTCAACTTGCATAAAGACTGGCGGGTTTTAAAATCATTTATCTAAGTGTATTTTTACGAGAAAAATAAGTATCAAGCTTACTGTTGTTATCATTCAAAATATCTTGTTTATTTTTTATTCCAGAAACTCATAAAACTGTCACATAATTTATCTTTAGCGAAATTATATAAAGTACCAAGTTTTGAGTTTAGAACATGAATATTCATACAGGTTTGAAAATTAATATAAAATATGTTTTTTTTTCTAAAAAAATTCATGAATTAAAAAAATTGGCCAGCATTCCAATTATTTAAAAGTACATCATCAAACAAATGCAGGCCCTTTGGGTATAATTGTGGACAGGATATCTCCTCTAACTGATACATTCATTTAATTCAGAAAGTTTCAGATGCTCCTGAATTTTGTTTGTTAAAAGAAATTTAACATTTCTGTATTGTATTTGTAAGAAATGCAAAATTAAGTTCAAACTTTGTATTCTATGTCCACCAGAGGCGTAGCTGCATATACGTTGTCACGCCATGGCGTGCACATCGTCAGGTTATAAAAAATTAGGATATTGAATTTATAATAATAATACTTTTTTGTATTCTTATTGAAATTCCTTCAGTGTTATATTTCACGTACATGGTTTTTAATGACAACACTATTTCATTCAGGTATTCATTTTGTCCTGGTTGCGGTCGGTCTTCCGTAATTGAAATCGTCAAAAAAGTGAAATACAACCGAATTGATATCAAAATGTGACTTGTTTCAACCTTATTTATAATAAACATTGAAATTCTTTCAACTTCTAAATCACGTTCATGATCTTTAATTACATGCAGGTGTTCATTTTTTCCTGTTCTAACTAAAGGTCTTTATCAAACAGCATCATGCGGTTTACATGTAATGCAGTTAGTACCTATTTAAATCACATAAGGCTATTTCTATTTTTCATACGTTGGGGGAGGGGTGGGATGATTTTTCAAGTACATCAATCTGTCCTGTTTTCATGTTGTGCCGAAGTCGCTATTGTACATTCGAAATATTAATTGCGAATTTATCAAGTATGATGCACGTGTTACCTGTCTAGCATATTATGTTTTTTTTTCTCGATTGACAGTTCAGAGGAGATGTGGCTATATTGGTATGTCTTAAGACAATGGCAAGTTATAATCCAACTAGTTTAACCCCGTAACTTTTTACTGAAGTACCTGTACTAAGTCAGGAAAGTGAGCGGTCATGTATAGTGTGTGTTAGTGATATCGAATTTTCCTATTTCTACGATTTTTCTATTGAATTTTTTGAACTTTTCCGACGATGTGATACTTTTTTTCTTCATTTTATTATATGTTGTGAAAAAAGAATTATATGATGATGTATCTGTAACAGGGCCCCCAAGAGAAATTTGCAATGCGTAACAATACTGCTTTGGGGTCTGAGAACAGGCTGAAACTTCTCTCAAAACCGTGGATTTGAGTTGAATATACCAAAAATAATGAAAAAATAAAAATAAAACGTCAATGACTAAGGCTATGGGGCCCTTCAGAGATTCACGGGCCCCTTCGTGACGTTCCTTGCCCCGTACCGATGTACCGGTTGAACCCTCCTCTCATATGTCCTGCTTTGTACCATCCTAGATTCTGTAATTCCAGTTCTCTATCCTTCTATGGATACAATATTATGTGTTTTGTTAAGCATACCAGTAGCAAGCGCTACTTCTGAGATGTCATTTAGTGTACTGAGACATTTGAAAACTTGTGTTAGTTCGACTATGAAGAATGACAGGCTATCTTCCCTGGGATTGATGCATATTCACCGAGATTTTGAAGTGGACTTGTACAAAGCAATGGAGGTGTTCGTATCTGCTAAGACACGAAGGGTAGATTTTTGACAATTTTAAGATATTCTTGTCTATCAAAGTCATTAAAATTGTGCTTGATTCTATGTTATATGAAACCCTGAAATGGCCCCAGATCGCACCATTTTGCATCTCGTCGAAAGTAATTATGGCGTGCACACTATTAAGCCTCAGCTACGTCCCAGCTTTCATCATTTTGAATTATTTGGTATTGCCAAATTTTTATTACAAATATACAAAATAACACTTAAAACAAGTGGACAATATCAATATGGCAATATGAACAGACTGCGAATCAAAAGGTGCATGCAATAACGTGTTCCTAATTTTGTTTAAATATTTAATCACCAAAGCTTTTTAAAAAGCAAATATTTAGTATCCATCAGAACAAACATTGAGGATTCGCTAGCTTTCTAAAAATAAAATTTTAATAACCAAGGCGGACTGTATATATAAAACTGAATTTATAGGAACAAGTCGCAGGTTGCAGGAATCAAGCCATTTCTTTTTTAACATGTGTGGTACCTCATATTTCCTTTGTTCATATATATTAACTTCCTGAAGTGTTGTGTCAACCGGTGCATGTTACGTGATGGTTAAAAAGTGAGCGATTTAACAACAGGAATTACCCTCTCTCCTTGCTGGAAACGCTGGGCTTCGCCCCCTGGTCCCCCTACCAGGGCCGACCCTGGACCCGCTGGGAGCCTTATGCGGCCCCAGACCCCTGGCCTAACTTCTTTGATTGCACATATAACATGACTGCCTTTGCTGAACCTCATCAGTGTAATAGAGCATAACACCTACGTCTTGTCCAGACATCAGGGAAAACAACCGTGAGATGGAAATATTGGCCGCAGTGAATGTATAATTACAAAAAAAAAATTCAATAAATCTGTTATTATTATCAAAGAAAAATTAATGAATTCTAAAATTTATGCAATCAAAATTACATGGAAAAGTTTTTCTATTTGTTATAATCTGCTAATTCAAGTTTTAATGCTGTTACTATATTTAGATTTGTAAAATCCAATTCATTTGGAAGTCCTCGGGATTCTACATCCAGTTTGCAGATTATACCTGAAAAATCTTTCCATGATGTAAGGGTTTATAATTTTAGACTACACATCAACCAATCAAAAATGCTCCGATATTTCCATCTCACGGTTGTTTTCCCTGATGTCTGGACAAGACGTAGGTGTTATGCTCTATTACACTGATGAGGTTCAGCAAAGGCAATCATGTTTTACATCATTTTGTAGATAAATTATTGTAGAATAAGGTGATTATACGCTCACTGCCATCCTGCCGTTCGTTGAGGCGAAAAATGGCGAAATTGTCGCGGTGGTAGTTACAATCAAAATTGAAACTTAAGTACCTTGGTATAATATTAGGTATATGGTATATATATTTTCACAGAAACAAGTGCCTGTGCACAGAGTATATTAATGAAAATGTGTACCTTCCGTATGTTGTTAGCTAAACATGTCCTACGCCGTCTGCATTCGTTGATAGGTTCATCAACAAAACAACTAAATTGACAAAACAATCAATCTCCAAATTTTACTCTCCTATAGTTGTAAAGGCGAAGGTATATGACGGACGTTTCAAGTAATGAGAATACACATTTTTTGGTTCAAATAGGGTGTTTTTATAAAGTTGGAACAGCTTATAAAACGAAAAAATTCCATTTGAATAGGACAGATCTTAGAAAGTGGAAAGTAGGAATGGAATGGTCGATACTGATGAATACATGTGGCATAGGGGCCGTCGTGGTCGTGATAGAATGGTAGTCGGATTTATAACTACCTATGCAATCAGTACCTATCACCACTAACGTTGTGAGCTCGATTCCCGCTCAGGCGAGGTCTACCCGATACAACATTATGTGACAAAGTTTGTCAAGCATACACAAAAAGTTGTTATTACAAATGTAGAGGTAAAATTAATGAAGGGAGGTAATCAACGTGGGGTCCCGTTTAAAACAAAGATGGCGAAAACGTATGTGTTTCAGCTGCGTATAGAAAGTCAAGTAAGTATTAATTCATTTTTTTTATTCATTCAAATAACCACTAGAGAATACAAAATGTGCATCATTTACCTTAGAATGGAATAGTGTACAGGATTTTCAATGAAAAAGTGTAGTGAGTTGCCATTTGAAAAAAAAACAAAAACAAAAAAAAGTACCACATTTGGGATAAATTAGGTCATGTTTATACACAGAATACAGACATTTGTTCTTAAAATATGCAGAGATATTGATATATTTGTAATATCGAATAATTTCTGTAAAACTGGATTCTCGTGGGTTTATTTAGTTTAATAAAACAATTGATTATAATGAGAAAATAAATCTTATTTTAATGAGAACAACCAGTTTATTTCTACAATACATTTCTGTTGGATATGAATTAGGATATTTTTACATCAACATCAGAGAATGCGGAAGGGGCAATCAAAAATGGAAAATCCAGAGAAAGTGGCCACATAGGGTACACAAGGCGAAGACAAACAAAACAAAAACACAACACACTAATATGCTATTATTATCAAAATTAAGAGGTTACAATAGAACACAGTATATATGTTCCTGAAATGAAATAGTAGCGTTCACCATAATCTACTAATGGCTCCTCCTATTGCTCCAATTGCAGCTCCTATTCCAGCTTTAGTTGTAGCCGCCATCCCTATCACTCCGGCACTCTGACATGCCGCAAACCAACCTCCAGCTACCGTTGCAGGGCCCTGATAAAAAGATGAATGTATCTGGTAAGTTTCTTATGAAAGAATAGATAATAAGACTACGATAGACTGACAGATTTTAAGTGGTGCATAGTGAAATAGTTTTTGCTTGTTTGATGGTGTTTAACGCCACTTTCCCTTTTAAAGATTGTTCGGAGTTCGGTAATTTTGTTATTACCCTTATTTTCAACAATATTTCAGTTATATCGTGGCGGTCAGTTTTATTGGTGGAGGAAACCGGAGGAACCGGAGAAAACCACCGACCTGTCCCAAGTCACTGACAAACTTTATCACATAATGTTGTCCTGATGGAGATTCGAACTCACAACTTTAGTGATGATAGGTACTGATTGCACAGGTATTTGTAAATCCAACTATCATACGACACTGCCGCGACGGCCCCTTAGTGAAATAGTTAGCTGGGACCTGCAATTCAAAACAATAATAAATTAAAAATAAACATGTAATGCGTTGATTTTGTTTTATAGCACTAGCATAGGTCTTTCTAGGATGACACAAAATTTTATTTTATTTAAAGACAACCTGAACGACCCGTGCTTATTGGATTGTATAGAATGTCACAGTATTTTGTCTTGCATTCCGACAGTTCGGAAGGGTGGTTTCAAATCATCCAGTTCGAAAATAAATGTTTAATATAAATAAATGCCTATCTTATCCGGACTGCGATGTCTACTATATCTCTATGTAATATTATACAATTATTGACTGTTGTTGAGGTTAATATTAGAATCTATCGCACCAACATATATGATATTTACCGAGGCCGTAGCCGAGGTAAATATCATACATCTTGGAACGATAGATCCTTATGAAAGTCAGTAATTGCTTTATTATATGAAACTATTATTAATGTTCTCTCGGTCATGTTTTTTTAATTGGTATTTAACACTACATGTGTTTTTGTAAATTTTGATGGTACAAGAAAGATTTATGAATACTGCAAACATTAATTTAGATCGTTCCAGGGGAGCCTTTGCAACGTTATATTAACCTCACGTGACGCTAAAAAATTAAAAGTAGGAGTTTTCCGATTTTAGAGTCACGTGAGGTCAATATAACGTTCCAAAGGCTCCTTTGGAACGATCAAAATTAAGTTTTGCAGAAATTGAAGGTTCATACAATATTCATAAAGTTCTATCTATTTTAGCCAATCCGATAAAAGAAATACTTATAGTCATATTAATATGGATTAGGCACAGCCTACAGGCGAGCATCTCATCTACGAATAGACAGTCATGTACATGTACAAATAGTAGTTTTGGGTTCTTTTCTTCATTATTCTTGATTATTTTTCTTTGTTCTTCAATTCGACTTACCCAGTTAATTATATTGCAAAGGAGATTTTTTGAGCAGAGATATATCTGGGACGACTTTTATTTAGGGCCGATCGTTCTTTAGGGGCGAAACAAGAAGGTCTAGCGATTGTCCATTTTTTAAATAAATTAATCGTTTCATGTAAAGAAGCTGTGCGGTGTCCTTTCTAAATTATTTGAGTTATTTTTAAACTGGACAGTTATTTTTTATTCAAATTAAAAGGCTATTTCCTGTTCTTCACTCCGATTGTCCATTATATGTCGAAACTTAGAATCCATATCCGGTTGGTATTGATCATATATTGATTCATCTCCTTACACACATGTTGCTGTTTAGCTCGCATCTTGCGATGCTCGCTATAATAACATTATTTAACGCCGGTATAAACGTAGGTGTCGTTATGGCTATGGTCGCCTGGTAGCTGGGTTTATTTCTACCTGTGCAATCAGTGCCTATCACCACTAACGTTGTGAATATGAATCCCGCTCAGGCGAGGTATGCTCGATACAACAATATGTGATAAAGTTTGTCAGTTACTTGCGACAGGTCGGAGGTGTTCTTCGAGTACTCCGGTTTCCTCCATCAACTGACCGCCACGATATAACTGACATATTTTTGAAAGTGGCGTTAAACGCCATAACTCTCTCTCTCTCTCTCTCTCTCTCTCTCTCTCTCTCTCTCTCTCAATATAAATTTTAAACACACCTGTACCGAAGCGGCAATAGACCCTGCCGCAACCCCTGCTGTGCCAAATCCTGCACCTGCCAATACAAATGGCGCTGCAACGATACTAGTAACGCCAACAACACCCGCCACAATAACAGGTATTGGAAAAACTGTAAATCAATGAAAATATATCTTTTAAAATTGCATAATTACGATAAATAAAAAATGGTATGACATTGAGTAGTCATTTCCAAAAATTCAACTAAATGACACTTGAGAACAATGACGGAAGTCGTGAGCCAAAACCATAGCGAAAGGCTATTATGGTTTGATTGTAGTTGAAGTAACCATACAAAAACCAGCGAGGAAAATTGTAGTTGCATTTAGGTAAACGATAATAGCGTGTGACGAGAGGTTTGCGTTCACTGCACTCCAAAACCCTTGTGATAATACAATTTGTATGCGTGAGTAAGACTAAGTTTGACTCTGTTGTCAACATTAAGGTAGTTGGTTGGTTTATGGTGATTAACGCCACTTTCAACAATATTTCAGTTGCTATATAATGGCGGTCAGTTTTATTCGTGGTGGAAACTGGAGAAAACCACCGACCTGTGGCAAGTTACTGACAAACTTTATCGGTTTCCTTCATCAATAAAACTCACAGCCACGATATAATTGAAATATTGTTGAAAGTGGTGATAAACACCGTGTCATAACTCTGGCCCCATAAAACTTTAGTCTTGACTACGGAGTTTTTGTTTTTGTTTTAATACTTATATTACTTCACCTGATAAAGTTAACTCTCACAATATTTAACACTGTCATTATTTGTGAAGTAAATATTGACCATAAAACGTGCAAATAGATTTCCATGGAAGTTGCATAAAATCAAAACTGGAATCATTTTTTCCGAGAATATCAAAACTCTCCATATTGCAGGTGAAAAGTTGCATAGTGATCATGTGACAAATAATTAAAAAAAATAGTGTCAAAACTGCCAAGAACTCATTTACGTCCTTGCTACTCCCTTTTAAATGTTATAAATAACAATAAAAAAATTCATACAACAATATTCATAGTGAGACATAGCAAAAAGGGAATGCAGACAAGAGACTTGCTGCGTAATGTCGGGCTAACAATCTGATAAAAGAAAAGACAAGAAAATGAAATACAACGCCGTGTCAAACAAATCGAAAATACCAGTAATAAAAAGAGGGGTTTTAATGTACCTTTCGACAATATTTCAGTTATATCGTGGCGGTCAAAAAAAGCAGAATGTTTGTTAAAAAGGTAAATCCTGCTACTTACGCTGTACCAATTTTAGTTTGCCTTTTTAGCAAGACTACATGTACATTGAACCAATCTGACCCCTTCCTGTCACAACAAAACGGCGAACAACGGTGCTCATCTCACATATTAGAACTTGCTTAAAATCGCAGACACGTACATGTGAACTAATTTCTTATGCATTTTTAATGTGATAGCAAATTACCAAAATAAGTATTACACATGTATTATAGCCATACAAGCTATCAACTCGATATTATTTTTAATCAAAATTGTATTACTATTTCCAATTCAAATCAACGAGGTTTTTTTTTAATTCTCTGATAGTCTAAACAACCATTCTTTTAAAATATTAGAGAATGGAGTCGTTTTCAGGGATAGAAACGCAACAAGCACATGACCTCTGATTTTTTTTTTTTTTCGGAGATGGAACTACACATGCCTAATTCCGGCTGATGAAAAAGAAATATTGGTAAAATTGATGGCCATCACTGTTCAAACTTTCTTTTCATAATTAGTGAATGGAACAGAAAATAACTAGGAAGAACTGTTTTAGATACCTAAAACTTATGTCTCCATTTAATGCGGAAAACAATTATTTGACATTGTGGTCAAAGGTCAAGGTCCTACGAAGGTCATTACGGTACGCGACACACCGCCTTATGGTCATGCACCCACATACCAAATATAATTGACCTATCTGGAAAGACAAAAAAGTTATGGTCCGGACAAGCTTCGCTGAGAAGAAGCAGAAGAAGCGGAAGCAGAAGAAAAAAATCAGACTAAAACTAGAAAATTGAATGCCCCCGTCTCAACCTTATCCACCTCAACCCCCCACCCCCCTCACCCCAATTCCAATTTATTACCTTAACTTTTGGCTTGGTTCTGAGGAATGTGTAGGGGTATAATGCAAAGAAAACGTCTTGAAGAGCCAAAATGGATTTTCAATATAACTTAATTTGAAGGAATGGTATATTATTCATCGGGTATGATGTAGAAAACTTATGTATAGACTTTAAAAGGGGCTTGTGTCTTAGTTTGTGTCTGTAAGACATATACAATGCCCCCGCGGTTATAATTGCAAAAGGGTAAACCAATGTTTTGCTTATTCAGCATCAAGCAGAGATGACTGAAATAAATGAATCTGTACCTAACAATGTGATGTTCGATTGACTGATTGATTGATTGAATGGGGTTTAACGCCATTTTCAGCTGTATTTCAGCCATATCGTGTCGGTCAGTTTTAGTGGCGGAGGAAGCGGAGTGCACGGAGGGAGCCGCAAGTATAAGGAGCGTTGTTTACACGTTAACAGGTTTCAGTGGCTAAGTTCATATAAGCATAATTTTGTAAAAAAAAATGTTGAAAATCAAAATCCATACAATATGCACACCTTCAGTGTTGGTACTAACTGTCTACAAAATATAAAAGGTCTAGCTCAATAACTGTAGGAGGGGTTAGCCAGACAAACCAAATATCCTATATGGACTTAGCAAAATCTGTCCAAGTTCATGCATCCATAATTTTGTAAAAAAAAATTGTTGAAAGTCAAAATCCATAAAATATGCACACCTTCAGTGTATGTACTAACTGTCTACAAAATGTAAAAGGTCAAGCTCAAATACTGTAGGAGTTAGCCAGACAAACCAAAAATCCTATATGGATTTACCAAAATCTGTCCAAGTTCATGCATCCATAATTTTGTAAAATATTGTTGAAAGTCAAAATCCATAAAATATGCACACCTTCATTGTAAGTACTATTTGTCTACAAAATATAAAAGGTCTAGCTCAAAAACTGTAGGAGGAGTTAGCCGGACAAACCATATATCCTATACGGGGGCATAAATGAAGTCCAACTACCTGTCATTTTGAGAATATTTGATGAAAATCAAAATCATGTGCACATGCACACCTCCATGATGTGTATAAACATCCTACAAAATATTAAAGCTGTAACTCCAAAACTGTAGGAGGAGTTATCGGGACAAACTATGCATACTATAGTGTGACAAACGGAAGGACGGACGGACGGACGGACAGGGGTAAAACAATATGCCCCCCGACCAATAGTTGCTGGGGCATAACAATATGTCTCCCTTCGTTCGAAGGGGAGACATAATTAATTGAATATGAAAAGAAAACACCAATTGTTCATAACCGCGTCGGTGGTGTAATGGTTAGCGTGTTCTCCTCGAATACGGTAGATCGAGGGTTCCAGTCCCGATCGAGTCAAACCAAAGACTATGAGATTGGTATGTGTTGCTTCTCCGCTAAGCACTAAGGTTGGCTCGGAATCAGGATAATGTGTCCGGGTGGAGCGACATGTCTATTCGGGACTGTTGTTTCAGTAAGCTAGCACTATAAAAATCCAACTACGCGTGCTGGTCTAGCACAAAGCGGACCCAATCAACATCTCATTGAAAATGAACTTGTTCTCGCCATGATATAGCTTTAAAAAGTCTTAGTTGGCGTTAAACAACAATCACTCACTCATAATTATTAGACTACTGCACACCTTACATCACCACCCATAATCAGTAATATGTGCCAGTACCGTGCGTTTCCTCTGTAGACATTGGAATTCCAGCAGACAATGAAAAATGATGAGATCTTTATATTAATTATGCTGGTCAAAACATTTTTAAGGGTATAGTTTGGAACATATTTATCTATATTTTAATTTATATAGACAATTTTACAGCTTTTGTGCCTTTAATCAATATACACAATGAAATCTTTCACAAATTTGGCAGTCATCCCTAAGATATATACCTTAAAAATATCTCGTGTTCGATTAAATGTATATATCTACGTCTAGATCTTTATAATTTATTTTACTTGTATAGTGTCGTTATACCGTAACGATCCCGTAATATTCATCGTTGATTTGTTTTTCAAACGTTGTACATGTATATATATATATTTCTCCGTATTTCGTCATATTTTTCACCTGTATTTCTCCGTATTTCATCATCTTTTTTCACCTGGTGTGCCCTTGTGGGAAAATACGACAATACATGTCGGAGGTATCCTTATAGCGACCAATATTTGAACTAATAGTGTTAGATATTTTTTTCAATCTAAATAACACAAAATGGGTTTAAATATATAAATATAAGTTGTGAGTTTACAGTTCTACATGTTATTATAAACTATCATATCACATACTGGTAAAGAATATTTTAATTTACTTACAATCGTATGATTTGAACCTTTATGTAGAATCAAAGTTATTGTCATTGAAATCATTCTTGTTTTAAGTAAATAATATATCAAACCATACAATGCGAGCTGTTTTGGTTCAGTAGTATTGTATTTTGATCACAGCATATGCATCTTAAGGGTTAGGGTTTAACGCCACTTTCAACAATATTTCAGTTATATTGTGGCAGTCAGTTTTATTGTGACATGCTTTTAAAGAAATGGGAAAGTTGTACCCATATTATCCAAACTATGCCAAAAAGATGTTACTGTTTCACATTGATCAACCGTTCAATTCATGTGAGTTAAAGCATAATTTAAGATCGGGTATGGAAACTTGGTATATTCTTATATTGCTGCCTCAGACGAATATTACTAAAATTTTCAATAATGATATATTACTTCAAATAATAGTACATTTAGCAATGTTCTTAAATAAATATTGATTTAATTATTGAGAAAATTTTGAAGGTACCAAGTGGGTAATTAATCAGAAGCCGTAAATTGAAAGACAGCCAATACAATAGCGAAAAGAATACAGACGAAAAGACAAACAACGATCTACAAAACATTACACAGAAAACTAAAGATTGAGCAACACGAACCCCACAGAACAAATAGGGATTAAAAGACAGACAATAAAATGGCAAAAAGAAAACAGACGAAAAGACAAACAACGATCTACAAAACATTACACAGAAAACTCAAGATTGAGCAACACGAACCCCACAGAAAAAATAGGGATTGAAAGACAGACAATAAAATAGCGAAAAGAATACAGACGAAAAGACAAACAACGATCTACAAAACATTACACAGAAAACTAAAGATTGAGCAACATGAACCCCATAGAACAAATAGGGATTGAAAGACAGACAATAAAATGACGAAAAGAAAACAGACGAAAAGACAAACAACGATCTACAAAACAATACACAAAACACTAAAGTCTAAAGATTGAGTAACACGAACCCCACAGAAAAAAATACAGTGGTTGAACTCGGTTGTTTGATTACATTATCGTATTAAAAGTTGAAATTTGACCAATCTGACAGAACTGAAAAATTATTGTATACACTTAAAATAAATATAAGTTAATACTGAAATTAAAGTTCAACTTACCCATTG
>MJUT01031499.1:587775-604550 GCA_002080005.1 Gigantidas platifrons
TTTTTTTTTTGCTGTTTTAGTAGAGAGAGGTTCTTCGCTTAATTAATATTTGTAGAATTGTTTACCATCACTGTTTGTTTAAGCTTTCAAACCGATATAATTTCAAATTCCGAACACGATTTCCGGAATTGTGTTTTGTCGTTTCAGTTTACATATTAACTATTTTCTACATTGATATGCATTATGCAGCATGAGAAAGGAGAAAGCCTAATTTTAATACGTCCCAGTTTCACACATTCAGACCACATCAAGCATTAATGAGGAAATGCTGTTTGTATTCAACAATATATGAATTATTAAACCGGAAATGGATTATGCTAAACAGAGGGAATGCATTGCTAATTCGAGAGATTTGATTAGAAAAAAAAATATGCATATTTCCTTCCCATATTCCGTAATGCATAATCCTTTGCATATAATATATTTCACCTTGAAAATATAATTTATCCCCAATGTTATATTGTGTATCTAGTTTTTCTCTATCACTTCAAATTATTTCCTAAAAACTACATTCCTCCCTTTTCGACCAAAATATGTAATACACTATTTTAAATAACCCCGGGGAAACTGAGGGTATTCAAATATTATCTGGTTTCTCTGCTGAAGGCGCGTAAGACCTTTCCGAACGGGTGTTCATTGATTTTATGCTGTGAATCGTACAAAATTCGTCCGTATGTATGAAGACACGTAAACAATTGCGTTGTAATTGGAGAATACCCAATCTCCGAAACCCAGGCTATATCACTTCCCCTAGAATACAGTATGACACCCCTGTCACACCGAAAGAAGCTGTTTCCTTCAATACAACTAACTAGGCGAAAAAACAAATTGTTTAAGAAACACCAAAACAATAAAAGTTCACCCCAATGGAAGAAATATAAAGATTTAAAAATGATTATCCAGCGCAAATGCAGACAGGCATATGACAACCACATTAACTCCATGTTCGGTGAAGATAAAGCCAATCCAAACTACAAAAAATTCTTCAACTTCATCCAATCTACCAAGTGTGAAAGAACAAACGTTGCTCCACTTAAGCGAGATGGCTTTTTGCACCATGACACCACCACGAAAGCGAACATCCTCAACCAACAATTTGCCTCTGTTTTCACCGAAGAGGACATGGACAACCTCCCCGACCTAGGTATTATCCCAACACCTGAAATGAATAAAATCACCATCAACACAGGAGCACAAAATCTACTCCAGCATCTGAAACCCAACAAGGTAACAGGTCCGGACGACATCCCAGCTAAGTTCCTTAAAGAAGTCAGCATAGAAATATCTCCACTCATCGGCTTCATATTCCAAGCATCATTAGATCAAGGACAAATTCCATTTGACTAGAAACAGGCCAGAGTAGTTCCAGTTTTCAAAAAAGGGGATAGAGGTCAACCAGCAAACTACCGGCCCATCTCACTAACTTCCATCTTATGTAAAACTCTGGAACATATCCTTCACTCAACCATCATCACCCATCTTTAACATCACAATCTCCTCTCAGACTTACAACATGGATTCCGAAAAAAACGTTATACTGAAAGCCAGCTGATTCTCACTGTACAAGACCTTGCAACCGACCTTGATAAGGGCCAACAGATAGATGCCGTACTTCTGGACTTCTCAAAGGACTTCGATAAAATTCCCCACCGACGTCTTCTCCTGAAATTCCACCACTCTGGAGTGAGACGTAATACTCTGTCGTGGATTGCAGACTTTCTCTCCGGTCGCTCCCAGGAAGTAGTCCTCGAAGGTAAACACTGCACAATGTAAAGTGACTTCTGGCGTCCCCCAAGGCACTGTCCTTGATCCCCTGCTCTTTCTCGTTTACATAAACGACATGCCACCTTGTATCACATCGAGAGCAAGACTATTTGCGGACAACTGCCTCCTATATAGGCCCATCAAAACTGAAGCTGATGCCACCAAGCTCTAGGAGGACATTGATGCCCTGCAAAACTGTGAAAGAACCTGGCAGATGTCATTTAAACCTGACAAGTGTGAGGTACTACGCATCACCAACAAGCGTAATAAGATCATGGCAAATTATTATATCCACGGCCAAAAACTTCAAATCGTCGACAACGCCAAATACCTCGGCCTTACCATCTCCAAAAATCTCTCGTGGAACAATCACGTAAACAACATCACGAACAAGTCAAATTCCACCCTAGCCTTCCTTCGACGCAACATCCGAAACTGCCCACTAAGACACAGGCCTACAACACATTCGTACGACCATCACTTGAATATGCCTCTACTGTGTGGGATCCACATACTCAGACCAACATCAATAAAGTAGAGAGCATCCAACGCAGAGCTGTCAGATTCGTCACCAACAACTACGACCCTAGAGCCAGTGTTACAACACTACTACAAGACCTCAACTGGTCCACCCTACAACACAGACGCCAACTAGCCAAGCTCATCATGATGTACCGTATTACCTACCATCTCATCGAAATACCATCTATTACCTATCTCATTCCATCCAGATCAGGTACCAGAGGACACAACATCCGATACCTACAACCTTCAACCAGAGTGCTAGCATATCAATACTCCTTCTTCCCTAGCACCATCAGTCTCTGGAACTACCTACCACAGACCCTAGTCAGCTCAGGCTCCACTGACATCTTCCGTCATAGCCTGACAAACACCAGCTAGCACCATCAGACTCTGGAACAACCTACCACAGACCCTAGTCAGCTCAGGCTCCACTGACATCTTCTGTCATAGCCTGACAAACACCAGCTAGCACCATCAGACTCTAGAACAACCTACCACAGACCCTAGTCAGCTCAGGCTCCATTGACATCTTCCGTCATAGCCTGACAAACACCAGCCTTCCATAATTTCCACTTCTTTGTTTTTAATTGTACATTTCTGGAAAGTTTTTTCTTTAATTGTAAATAGAAATTTGCTGACCTGACCACATGTATATAGTTTTTCAATGCGACAATACTCTGGAAAGAGGGATGCATTTATTGAAAGAAGAAGAAGACATTCGCGCAAGATTTTAAAGGAAATAGATAACAGAATTGCGGATATCAAGATTGCGAACAATGTTCGAGTCCAACATTTCAATGAACAAATTTTTTTAACTGAAATCAAACAAACTACAAATAGCAAACCTTATAAAGAAAGTAGAATCACCTTTACATTAAAAGACGGTGGATAATCAGAATGGCGATTGACGTATCGTAGAGGTTAAATTCTGACGGAAGAGTCATTTAACCTCGTTCTGAGATTTGATATCAGCTTGTAACACCCTCAAATGAGAATCAGTTGTTGCGAGTTGTCGTTGGTTGCAAGTTTCAAGATAATTTTCCGAGCTTATTCATGGTCTCCGTTTTAATTGTGGTACCAAAAAAAAATGCATAGCCACATATCCCAGCACTACATTGTGCATGTATAATGTATTGCTTTTAGGCTTGTTTTCGTCATGTATTTCTGCTCATTGGACGCCACCAACAATCAATTGATCAAAAAATGTAACAATATTAAATACTTTAATGTCAGAAACGTTAAAAAAAAACGTATTTATAACATTCATGTACCGGAACAACAATCAGTATGTATTGTGTTTCTTACCAAGAAGCATAGATATTGCATTTGGTAGGTGCTAGGTATAACACAGCCGATTTTGTGATGAAAATTTATATTAGTTTTATAATCATTTATAAAATACAGAATATATCAGAACTACATGTTTTAAACAAGGTTATATATGCAATGTAATGTTCAAATAATATCTAAAATCTGTCGTTTCATACATATTAGGATATCTACAGGCATAGCTAACTAAATATAATATGCATGCACATGCTATTTATTTTCAGAGAAAATCATTAATTTGTCAAACGTCGTATATATCTTGGGTTACAAATATCTATTTCACAGTAGATAAAATGGTGGCTTTTATCATCCATCCTTGGCTTCGCACGGGACAGACGGTAGTGATCGCATGGTGGTTGGATTTACAACTAACTGTACAATCAGTGTTTATCACCACTAAAATTGGGAGCTCGAATCTCACTCATGGCGAGGTGTACTCAATACAACATTATATGTGATAACGTTTATCAGTGACTTGCGACAGGTCGGTGGTTTTCTCCAGTTTCCTCCACCAATAAGACTGACCGCCAGGATATAACTGAAATAGTATTGAAAGTGGAGGATATACACCACAACAGCTTTTAGGGCCCGGGTGGCTCAACGAGTTAGGTAGTTGGATTACCTATCACCAATAGAGCGTGGGTTCGCGCCCAGCTTTGTAAATTACAAAAAAAGGTGCACTCGACTCGCAGCCGCAAATGATAAAGTTTACCAGTTACTTGCTCATGGTCTTTTAGAGTACTCCGGCTTCTTTCACCACTAAAACTGGTCGCCATGATATAGCTGAAATATTGCTCAAAGTGGCGTTAAAACACCAAAAATCAATCAAATCAACCATAACAGCTTAATGAAAGCATTACATTATATACATGTAATTATTTTACTAGTTTTAAATAATCGGTAATTTTCTCCATAAAATGGTGTCTTATTTGAAGTCAACAGAATAACCGTCAATTAACTCAAATTTTGATCTAATTTACCATGAAAATACCCGGATGTCTATCTCATTAGTTAAATCTGATTAAGTTTTTACCGTCTGACAATTAGATTAATTCCAGTTTAACCTGGTCGGGATACTTTAATCGAATTAATTAACCCCGGTCAGGTATAATTAGGGTCAATTTGCTTTTCACTTTGACATTTAGATTTAGATAAAGCACCATGACTTTGAAAAAAAACACTCTCTACAGCATGTAAGTCTGTAAGCTATGACAAAATCTTAACTCAAGCACAGACGGTTTTAGATGGTCAGTAGTCAGCCCTTCATCCAAACTAATCTCATTTTTAGATGGTTTTGGTTTGGCTTGATTTGTGGTGTTTAACGCCATTTTCAACAATATTTCAATTATTTCGTGACGGTCAGTTATATTGGTGGAGTAAACCGAAAAACACCAACGACCTTTCCCAAGTCACAGACAGACTTTATCAAATAATAATGCATCGAGTACACACTACCATGAACGGGATTCGAACTCACAACTTTAGTGGTAAAAAGGCACTGGTTGCACAGAGAGTTGTTAATCAAACTACTATAAAATCACGATCTCGACGGCCCCCAATTTTATATTCAATGGAGTGTTGAAGGTAGTCATCCATCTTTCTACCAGTATATTTCAAACTTGAATTAAAATTAAAATTTTACAAATCGTGACTACCAGTACTCGGAAACATAATACAGTTTAGTACGGACGAAGTTTGATCGACTTGTATGTTCTGTTTATATGCTTTTACAAGTATATATGTAGCTTTTGGGGGACGTCGTGGTCGTGATCTTATGGTAGCTGGATTTATAACTACCTGTGCACTCAATGCCTATCACCACTAAAGTTGTGAGTTCGAACCCCGTTCATGGCGAGGTGTACTCAATATAACATTATGTGATAAAGTTTGTCAGTGATTTTCTCCGGGTACTCCGATTTGTTTACCAATAAAACTGGCAGCCACGATATTACTGAAATATTGTTGAATGTGGCGTTAAGTACCACAAAACAAATCATGTAGCTTTTGAATTAGATATACCGTTCTAGTTCAGAACTATCAAACTTCTTACACTAAATATAAAAGAGGTAGCGTAATATAACTTACAAAATGGGTTTTTTTTTAAAGTGGTTTAAAAAGTAAAAAATAATATTGCCATTAAATAGAAAATTCTTACCAGAAATACTTTTCTTTTTAAGGTCTGGCATGTATCCACAAGCGAGTTCAATAATATGGCTGAGTTGGCTATAACAATGATGATGAACTTCCATCACCACATTTTGTCCATCTTCACATATCAAACAATTAATACTGCTTAAAATTATAGTAAGTGTTCCAAAAATACCTACAAATAATTTAGGTAGCTTCATTGATGTTGTATATACAGTTTCCTACAAGGAATATGACAAAGTATACAAACCGTATTTATACCTGTTTTCAGCCCACATAAGAATTACTTGCGATATTTAGCATTTTTGATCTTATCTCTTTGTACTACATCGATTTGGGTTAGCATTATAACGAGATAAATAACATAATAACACTATATAAATAGATCTTCTGACCTTCCTGTATTTTTTCTATTTCAAAGTCATATCTACATCATATGGATTCTGGTGGGAGTAAAATAAACCAGGATTTTGTTCTTCCTTAATTTTAGAGTTTGTTCCAATCGTAATTAACGAACCAGGAATTAATTCTTAGCTTGGAAGTTGTTTGTTTTTTTTTTTTCATTCCAATCTTAATTACGGGTATATGTTTATGATTCTATGATTAATTATATAGACATCAAAGAAACAAGAGAGAAAAAAACAGGATGCGTATTCGATGATTGTTTTTTCTTTATATATTATTTTTATTATTAAGGAGTGGGTTGTTCACGATTCCACCACTCGTTAACCAATTATTACGAGATTTCGTGTACAAAGTATAGTATTTGTTTACAGGATAAAAAACACCACATACTTAATTGCTAATGTTTCACATTCATCAACAGGTCAATTACACCGAGTTAAAGCAGAATTTAAGATCTGATATGATGAAAAATTGGGATATTCACATATTTTGCTTCAAATGAATAAAAAAGAGTTTTTAAAATAATGATTTATTTCTTCAAATGTTATTGCATTTTATCAATGTTTTTAAACAATATATCGATTTAATTAGCAATATTGTTATTCTGCAGTACAATGCATGGCAGACGACCATTCTTCTTAGAACGAGGCTATACATCGATACGTTGTCAAAATATTCGGATATTCGGTGCACACAATGGTAAGACTTATAAACCGAGTAATCTTCCATGTTCATCACTAGTAATTTTGAGAATTTATTTCAACATTGTTTTGGTTAACTGTACACGCGTCATATAAAAAAAGATTAAGAATGAATGCATTTGTTTTTGTTTATTTTAAAATGACAAAATAATCAATATGTATGTTTGTTTACAAATTTAATAATTTTACAATATTTTTGTATCAAGACCGACTAACATTAACAAAACACTAAAACTATTATAGCATTCACAAACATATATAGACATACCACTGTACATTGAAGTACATGTACAAAGAAAGGAAAATTAGCGGTCGTGTATTCGTGTGTTATGAGTACCGATTTTACCTCTTTTTGAGATCTTAGTATTGGATTTCGGAACTGTTCCTAGAGCGTGGTATTTCTTAATTATTTTTTTTTTTTATTATCAACTATTCACTTGTATAGTTTCTGTCAATGAAATTCGGCGAATAAAATATTTAACTAGCATAGCGTGTGGTCCGGAAATGTTTTTCCTGAAATTATGTTCATATTTATAGGAAACTATCGGGGGTACCTGCAACTTGTCTAATATTCGCATAGGGTTAGGGTTAGTGTTATGGTGTTTAACGCCACTTTAAACAATGTTTCAGTTATATCGTGGTGGTCAGTTTTATTGGTGGGGGATACCATCAACCTGTCTCGAGCAACTGACAAATTTTATCACATAAAGTTGAATCGAGTACACCTCGCATGAACGTGATTCGAACTGACAACGTTAGTGGTGACAGGCACTGGTTGTACAGGTAGTTATAAATCCAACTACCACACGATGACTACCATATAATATTCGCATATCAAAACGACATCTGAATTTTAGCAATCACAGTTAATAATCAACAACTTTCAAAGTCTTTGACATAATTCTGTATACTTACAAAATTCTAATTTGTGTAAGGGCGACAACAATCTAAACAAGTTTCGTTAAATATGTCTTCCGATTGCCTTGTGTACTGTCTAGCATCTAAATGATGGGAACCGCATCGGTGGCGTAATGGTTACCGAGCTCGCCTCGAGTGCGGTAGATCGTGGTTTCGAGCCCGGTCGGATCAAACCAAAGACTATAAAATTGGTATTTGTTGCTTCTCCACTGAGCACGTAGCATTAAGGAGAAAGAGCAAAGACTGGTTGGCTCGGAATCAGAATAATGTGTCCAAGTGGAGCGACATGTCTACCGCGGACTGTTGTTTCAGTGAACTAGCACTATAAAAATCTAACTCAGCGTGTTGGTCTGGAACAAAGCAGACCCCATCATCATTTCATTGAAAGTTAACCTGTTCTTGCCATGATATAGCTGAAAAATGCTGAATTTGGCGTTAAACAACAATCACTCACTCTAAATGATGGTCAATACCACCAGCTCTCTATGTCACATTTTGCGTCATATAAATATATTATGCATAAAGTTCAAGATTAGGACATGTTCTTTGCAATAAATCTTCTTACCCAGTTATATGTGAGGGTCGACAGTTTAATCGCATGTGGGAAAGCACTTTCATAATCGCGTCATTTCACTAAGAGAGAGGTTTGGGTCAATAAAGCTAAATTAACCCCGCCACTCTGACTTTAGTGAAGTGCCTGTACATATGTGTGTAAGAAGTATCGATTTTGCATCTGTTTATATGATATTCCGATTGGATTTTGGGACTGTTCCGAAAGTATGGTATTTTTTAATTAATTGCATATTTATGCTCAGCAATGAAGCGCTGTTCCTTTACTGTTATTTGTGTTAATTATGTAATGTAGGATAGTCTCTCATGTACTTTTGTATCCATTTTCGCTCTCTAACTATTAAAATTTAAGCACTCTCATTCACTCTAATAAAGTAAAATTTATGTTTACGTGACAATAGGCATAACCATGAAAGCTTAAAGCGAAACGAAAATATAAGTAGAAAATCAAAAGAAAACAATATATTGCACAGATTGTATTATAGTTTCTTTGTCGTGCTGTGAATTTGTCTGGAAGAGATGTGGAAAAATACGGAAATATTGAAAACAATTTAACCCTTAGAATATATGTTGAAAAGTTCTAAGCAATAACTTGAAATTGAATTTGATATTGTAAAATTTAAATCAAGCGTCTTTGAAAGACTCGTTGAAGGGGAGGAATGTAATTAGTTTTAGTGAATTTAAAGTTAGTTATGAAGTGCATTCGTTGAACCAAGGGACCTATTTTTTATTTTTTTAAGAAATAATCAATGTATGCCATCATACAGTACAGTCCATATGTACTTAAATGAAGATATAATATATTGGTTTATTAGATATATTTATAACTGAAATTTACAGTTCTTTTAAATAATGTAAGTATTAATAAAAATTAATGTTCTCTTTCCTCAGGCATCAGGTGACTTTAGCCATAAACCCTTATGGTTTATTGCTCCTAAAACTGTAAATTATTTGGTTTTTCAATCTTTCGACTTTGAGCGTTCCAGTAACGTATCGTGAACACTATATTAGATGTCTACGTTTGTATTACACTGACAATGAATATCTACAAGGGTTTCTGAGGATTTACGTAATATACGTGTACTTGTATCCATATCCTTGGTGGCCGTGATCATATGGTAGTTGGATTTACAACTACCTATGCAATTAGTGCCTATCACAATTGATGTTGTGATCTCGAATTTCGATCAGGGCGAGGTGTACGACATTATGTGATAAAGTTTGTCAGTGACTTGCGACAGGTCGGTGGTTTTCTCCGGGTACTCCGGTTTCCTCCACCAATAAAACTGACCGCCACGATATAACTGAAATATTGTTGAAGCACCATCAAACAAACAAACAATCCATGTCCTTTCATACTAATTAACTTAATTCTCCTATCATGTTCATTAATATCTACTTGATTATCTGTTTTGAAGATTCTAAGTAAGAAGTGTTTGAAGATACCAATGGGGTAATGAGAATCTGTAAATCGAAGAACAGACAACACAATGGTCAAAAGAAAAAGTACAAAAGTACAAGCAATGATCTACAAAACATTATACATAAAACTAAAGATCGAGTAACACGAACTCCACTAGAACCCGCGGGTGAACTCATGTGTTCCTGAGGTTAAGCAGTTCCTGATCCACTAGTTTCACCCATCGTGTTATTCTAGCTACTAACCTGGTGATAAGTCATGAATACGGAAATGACTGGAAAGTGTTTTCAGTAATATACGTGTACTTGCTATACCTGCTTATTATTATTATTTGTTCTAGTGTATGATGATTAAAGTTATGAGAAATGTGTAGTGGGCTACAGACATCAATTAAAAGTTCATAGAAAATGGAGAGGAATAATAGAAACAACTATAAACCAAAAAAAGACGGAGTGGTGACGGTTAAACTTTTCAATTCTCGTAAAATAAACTTCCAATTGACACTACAAAACATCTCTTGATAGGTAATGTAATAAAACATTTGATAATTCATTTTCATTGTATAAGAGGACGATTGTTTTATCTTTAAACAGCTGTTGGACAACATTTTGTTTTTATTATTTTCATTCAATGCATTCAATGTTTGCTCTCTAATTCCCAAGAATCTCATATACACTCCTCATAAAAAAATAAAACAATTACGGGGGAACCATTATAATCAAATATTATTCTGTGGCAATCATGTCATTGTCTACAGAATTATTGACATTCCTATTACAAAAGTAACATGGTATTTCAGTAAAGGTCATTTATTTATTTTATTTTTTTGTTTAATTGGAAATATATACAGCCCATGTCAATAGCTTTTTAACTTACAATCCTTACTATATTGTCATGACAATGCAACAATAGTGGCTATTCAATTTGATATGTTGCTAAAAACAGGATGAGCTCTGCCTATATAGAAAAACAGTATCCAAAAGAAACAAAAACGCATTTCATCAACAAGTTCCTCATACACTTCCACATTTTCTTGTTTTGTACAAATCCCTTTAAGGAGGGCACCGACTTACTTGTCAAAGATATAATCAGGTTTTTTAAATAGTGGAATACCATTGACTGTAGATGTTTCACAAATAACATCACGTACTGGCCTGAAGTCATTTACAACAATAATAAGAATAACAAATTATTTTTGGACGGTTGTATGCTTATTGATATATCAACTATATTTATCGATGAAAGTTCTATGTATGCATTGTAATAAGCAAAACAATTAGAATGTTCCGGAACTAATTTTCAAGAACGCTATATATTTTGTTTTAAGAAGAGATATAATCATTACACTCAACATTCAAGATATCAATAGACCTATTTGCTTAGTGGAACATACCTGGTGAAGGTTATTCAATATGCTACTAGCGGTCAATAACCTTCTTTTTTTATTCTGCAGTTGCTACATTTAAAATCTAGAAAATTGTGTCAGACAAACAGGCGATTTGGAATATCCGGTATAGGCCCTTTGGTTTTACTGCTACGAAACTCTTAAATATTTCTATTTTGAGCATACCTGGTGAAGGTTATTCAAGAAGATTTTGAAGATATCAAAGGGGTAATCAGAATCCGTAAATCAAAGAGGACAGACAACACAATGGCCAAAAGAAAAAAGACAAAAGGACAAACAGCGATCTACAAAGAATGCACGTAAAACTAAAGATCGAGTAACATGAACCCCAATAAAACCGGGGGTGAACTCAGGTGCTCCGAAAGGGTAAGCAGTTCCTGCTTCACTAGTGACACCAGTCGTATTAATCTAGTTACAAATCCGGTGATAAGTCATTAATCAGGAAAGGACCGGGAAGCGTTGTGTGCAATAAATTTGTTATCTATATTTTACTAACATAATATCACATGTTTCCGGTACTCCCTTCCATGTGTTTTACCTGTTGAACTTTTGTAATGCATATGATTTGTGGTTGTTGAAAATGTAGATCTACATTTGTAGAAGACATTTTTATAATAAATCATGTTTTATCCTATTTATGCACGATGGTGTTGATTTATTTATTTCAAATTTATTGACCTAATATGGTTTTTCTATGTTTTGTTAGGACATATGATTGCTCCTAAACATTTGTATTTCCCAGGTCACACTTATGGCATGGTCAATGTCATATTTATTGTCCTGTATTTGTCTGTTTGTTTGTAGGTGTTATTTTATCTGTTTTGAATGTTCTGATGTTCGTCCTTGTGTGGGTGTTGTTACATATAACATATTGTTTGTCTATTGTGAATACATTAATATGAGGGAGGAGGTTTTATTCATTGTTTTTGTATATACATGTATAATATATGCGTTATACCGGTATTATTGATACATTATTAGCATATTGTATTTGTATTTGCTTTCCGATGTACAAGTTTGCATTTAATCTCTTCATTTTAAATTCCATTTTATTTAGATGGGAGTCGCATGTTATAGACGACCATTTTAACTGCCCGCGAGGTATGACCCTACCTACAGAAGTAATTGATAGCTGTGCATGATGATGCACAATCAATGTACATCAGAATGGACGTAAATTGCTGCATGTGTTGAGAGAATGATGATCTCACTTCAAGAAACCTGGTAGCCGGTCTCCATGAGCTGTTCGTTACCAGTAGTTATTTTATGGCATTTTGCAAAGCCAATTTATTTGATCCTATGAATTGTATTATCTGTTACTAGTTGCAATCACAACTTTAGACACACCATAGTGAGACCTGTATAATGATTTAATATTTTAAAATGTTTCTTGTCATGAATATAATTGAAATACTACCGACTTGACCGTTAAAAGTAATCTTTCAATTTGCTGCATTTTTAATGAAACCTATAAATGAGCAATATGTGCAAGAGTTATTGTTCCTTGCTCTCGCATTAATCTCTGTCAATTCTCAACTTTTAGAAGAATCTTGTAAAATCAAAGAGTGACAATTATATACAATCTTCCTTTTTTATATTTACGCATTCTTTTGATTTTAAATTTCTTCCAATGTAAATTCAGTAAATTATCTCAATTTGAACACCAATTGTTCCAGGTTATATTGAAATTGAGGTTGATGTGACATCAAGGAACGATAACTTTTGTAGACTTTGATGAACGGGGTTATTTATATTCCATGTACTCTAATATCTACTTATATAAATATATTTTCAATCCACGTGACAGTGAAAAAATATTTACTAAATACGAAAAACAGTGTTTCGTTGTTTTTTTTTTTTGTTTGTTTTTTGTTTTTTGTTTTTTGTTTATTTTGGGGGGACCAATTTCCCATTAACCTATTCTTTGTTGTAAGCGGCCTTAGTCCAACGTCCAATCGAATGAAAATCCGGGTAGTATTTGGCCTTACTGTTTGAATTATTTCATGGCGATACGCTGATTTTCGACTACCACTTTATAATGGCCGCGGTAACGGGAAATTGGTCTATTGCTGTAATCTTGTAGAATAAATAATGAATGAACCTAGAATATACCAGTTTGATCTAAAATGGTGTACTGTAATAATTTTAAAAGAAATGTCGGGCAGCCCTTTAAGCAATGTTATATTACATAATGTGCTGATTTTGCGTCTGTCGATTTCACAAAAATGCTATCATAAATAGGACTAATTATAAATCTTGTGTTGCCATGGTTCATCTTCATACCTATTGGCAGTATTAACTTTAGAACATTCAGACGAGTTGGTTCTGTTATTAGAATAGTTGAAATAGAAAACGAAATTTGGTTAGAAGGAATTAATTACATTGGGACATTTTACATATCTGATTTAAGAAAAGTTTGAAGATAATACAATGGCCAACAGAAAAAGGACAAAAAGGACAATGATCTACAAAACACTACACAGAATACAAGATTTTTTGGTGCAATCGTGATACCCACTGCAATTGTAGTTTTAATAGAAATTTTTAATAGAAAGATAAATTTTGTATTAAACTGGAGAAAGATGTAGATATATTATCGGAAATGTGCTACGAAATTGCTTACTAGTAGCATATAACACCATTGAACATATATTACAAAAACATACTTCATCAATATTGTGCAGTTATCCGAGCACAAACAGTCGTGCTCGTATGGTAGTTGGATTTACAACTACCTGTGCAATCAGTGTCTATCACCACTAAAGTTGTGAGTTCGAACCTCGTTCATTTTGTGATAAAGTTTGTCGGTGACTTGCGACAGGTCGATAGTACTAGCTCACTGAAACAACAATCCGCGGGGTAGACATGTCGCTACACTCGCCGACCACGCATTATTCTGATTCCGTGCCAACTAGTATTTGATTGTACTCCCTAGTTCTGTGTTCTTAGTGGAAAACCAAAGACATACTAATTTCATAGTTTTTCGTTTGACCGACGATCTCCCACACTCGATGCGTACACATATTGCATAACCGGTGCGGCTCACTACTTCTAAAGTGTATCATCCAAATCGAATAGATTTTTATTTAAAGGGATATTAAAGCTCATTTTGGTAATTTTTTGTATCTCATGAAAACTTGCAATTGGTTCAATAAATGATATTTATGAAACATTAACCCGGTTTTTATCAATGAAACTTTGTAAAAGTGACATAATTCGTTGATAATTCGGTCATATCTTACGGTCTTTGCCTTGAATTGATTTTTTGCTTCCTGGACAAAAATTCATTTCGACCCTTTTAAGTGATATTTTAACGATATTAGGGATTATATGGGCGTGCAAAGTATTTTTGGATTGTTTTTACAATTAAATTGAAAAGAAACAACCTTCGTCACGAGTTGGAAAAATATATGTTAAAACGAGCTTTAATATCCCTTTAAGTATTTTGCAGGTTATAGAAGTAATATGATCTAATATCTGGATGAGCTTTGTGGTTGTAGTCTCGTTTTCAGATGAGGATATATCCAGCTCTTTTGTAGTGTATGTGCCTCCTCTTTTGTGTTCCATGGGTCATTAAAATTAAGTACACATGTCATTGCTCAGTAAAAAGTAAGTTCAACCGGATTTACCTTAGAGATATATTGAGGTGTGTCGTACAAACACATGTTTTAGGTCATTTATTATTTGCTTCAAGAATATTACATTCTAAATTGACGTATTCGTGTTAGTATAATGCAACCTTTATTTTATTTAGTACAATGACAATATATTCATATTTATTTTATTTTGATTTGTGTTCGTGTAGATATATACAAATGTACGCGTTTTTACTAAAAATGTAGATATCAAGTTTACTGTGTACGACACGTTTCTGGAATAACCTTCATCAGGTACGTTACTGNTTGCCTTGAATTGATTTTTTGCTTCCTGGACAAAAATTCATTTCGACCCTTTTAAGTGATATTTTAACGATATTAGGGATTATATGGGCGTGCAAAGTATTTTTGGATTGTTTTTACAATTAAATTGAAAAGAAACAACCTTCGTCACGAGTTGGAAAAATATATGTTAAAACGAGCTTTAAGTATTTTGCAGGTTATAGAAGTAATATGATCTAATATCTGGTTGAGCTTTGTGGTTGTAGTCTCGTTTTCAGATGAGGATATATCCAGCTCTTTTGTAGTGGAAATGTATGTGCCTCCTCTTTTGTGTTCCATGGGTCATTAAAATTAAGTACACATGTAATTGTTCAGTAAAAAGTAAGTTCAACCGGATTTTCCTTAGAGATATATTGAGGTGTGTCATACAAACACATCTTTTAGGTCATTTATTATTTGCTTCAAGAACATTACATTCTAAATTGACGTATTCGTGTTAGTATAATGCAACCTTTATTTTATTTAGTACAATGACAATATATTCATATTTATTTTATTTTGATTTGTGTTCGTGTAGATAAATGTATATACAAATGTACGCGTTTTTACTAAAAATGTAGATATCAAGTTTACTGTGTACGACGCATTTCTGGAATAACCTTCATCAGTAACTGCTCAATATCGAAATATTGGAAAGCCAAGAAATATTACTATCCCTGGGTCGATTCCTCTGTTTGGTACTATTAGTCGCTGAGCGTATCATCTGCTAAGTAGTCAGTTCTTAGGCACTGACGTGGACTATCAGATATATTAAAGTTTGACAATTTACAATTTGTCGATGATATAATGCATCAAAACTGGTCAATCACTCTCAGGTTTATGTAACATTAACCACTTTTAGCTATCCTGTTAGTACTTTGGTTTATTTGCTCAAAAAGTTTTAAAATTATTTTGATTTCTTTATCTTTAGACTTTGAGAATGTTTGGTGAAGGTGATTCTAAAAACGTCTAGCACTAATACGTTTTTATTCCGAATCCAGAAAAAAAGATATCTTCAATTGGAGTTTCTACAACTTCACCGCATCGAGACAGAGCATATATATGCAACTGACTGTTGTTGCAATATGGACATTCATAGGTCGTATATAAAAAAAAAAGTAGGTTGGAAGTTGAACAGGATTTATGTACTACTTAAGTGTCCGTTCAAAGATTATCCATTTGGTTTGTTCAAACTTTTATTATATCACATGGTGATATAGTAGATCAGTAAAATTTTATTTCTACATTTCTTATCTCCCTTCTTTTGGCTTTAAGGAAGGTCTCCAAAGATATTAAAATACTAAACATTTATTTATGACAACCAATATACCTGTAGATTAAATATAGTGACAACAGAGTCCTAGCTAGTTTGCTAAATTAAACAAACACTGATTTGTGTGGAAAAGGTCATTTAATCATTATCATAAATTGCATATATAAAATTGTTATATAATATATACTGAATATTACATGTCAAAATCTGTATCACATGCTGTATCAACTCGAGAACCCTATATCACCCCAAGGGCCACCGGCCCGAAGGGTGATATAGATCGAGGGTTGATACGGCATGTGATACAGATTTTGACATGTAATGTTCATTATATCATATATTTCAACCATGCCTTTGATAATACATGCATTTTATTAAAATTTTGAATTTCTTTGAAAAT
>MJUT01031499.1:611931-637566 GCA_002080005.1 Gigantidas platifrons
AAATTTAATGATTTCTCGATATTAATTGCGATTATTTCATGTGATTATTTGAATTTGTCGTTGGCGGATGAACACGTTGGTGACGTCACAATACCAAGCCAGGTTATCGTGTATAACCAAAATTTTCTCCAGGCGGATTAGCCAATCAGATTGAAATATTCAAATCAAATTAAATTATTCAAAAATAACCCTAAAATAAATAACATTTTCAATACATCTGTTCTGTTATAATATCTTTTTTTGGGTGGGTTTCGTAGTACTCGATCCTTAGTTTTATGTGTGTTTTGTAGATCGTTGTTTGTGCTTTTTCTTTTTGGTCATTGTGTTGTCTGTTCTTAGGTTTATTTTTTTAAATGTTTAATTAAACTAAATTTGAAATCGATTAATATATTAGAAATATTACTTTATTTTTTAGATTCAGAAGGTCGTGATAAACTAAGAAGCATGGAGCAATTGGTATGCGACTGTTGTACGAACGATTGTAGTTTAATAAAACTACGGAAATATTGCTGGCTAATTGGCACTTTTTAACGTAGAAAAATATGGAATTAATTGAATATACAGGGTACTTGAGGATTCTTAAAGATACTTCAAACACAAACTCGGGTTTATTATTATCAACACATCGATCAGATCAATGTTGCTTTAAAAGTGGACATCCTTCTGCAAATCAGAATATTTTCCGACGATTTAATACTTAATGAAGTCAAAAGGGAAAAAATAACATCTATTTCTAATACATTATATACTTCAAGATAGAGCCAGCACAAGACGAATTAAATGGTGGACACATATTACTATGATAGTAACAGCTACAACAAAAACAGTGAAATAACTCGAAAGATATGATTGATTTTTAATAGTCAACATTAGAAAAATTCAGAAATCCTTCCAATACTTCATACTGCTGGATTCAACAACTCAGATTTCAAAAACTTGTGGACCTATTACACTTGTGTACATGTGAGTGTGCGTGTGAGCTATTGTTGTACATTTAGCAGTGAGGTTGTATTGTAGATTAATTTATGCATTTTAACTGCATATATGTAAATTTAATCTTTTTTTTTAAATTTAATCTGACTACTCCTGTTTATTTTTTTTCTATTTTATACAAGGAATCTCTGATAAGATAACGCCATACCTTTCCAGTGAATAACAAGAATAAAATTCCAAATTGGCCGTGATTGCATGGATTTACAACTACCTATGTAATCAGTGCCTATCACCACTGTTATTGTGAGTTCGAATCTCGATCAGGGCGAGGTGTACAACATTATGTGATATAAAGTTTGTCTGTGACTTGCAACAGGTCGGGCGTTTTCTCCGGGTCCTCCGGTTTCCTCCAAACAAAAAACTGACCGCCACGATATAACTGAAATATTGTTTAGAAGTGGCGTTGAGCACCATTAAACAAACAAACAAACAAACAAACAAACACACCAAATAGAAGAAAACAGTAATACAAAATAACAATCTGGAAATGAAAATAAAACAATAGCAGTTTATCGTATAATCCAAAAGAAACAAAATATCCAAAGATCGGAACGAAAACCGGAAGTGAGACTAATGGTCCGACCGGTTAAGCTTCCTCTGACCCTTGCATTTAACCATTCATACTATTATGAGGCAATTAACACAGGCAATGAAATAAACATCAAATAAGGAGCACTACATTCAAATACGAATTTTGAAGATATAAAAGGGCCAGTCAGAAGTCATAAATCAAAGGACAGACAATGCAATGATCAAACGAAAACTGACTAAACGACACACAATAAGCGTTACAATACAGAAAAGTATCAATGGAGCAGAACGAACCCCATTAAATACCGGGATGAGATCAGGTTCTCCGGAAGGGTAAACAGTTCCTTCTCCACCACTGACACAATTAGCAGTACAAATTTCATCAATGAATTTGCTTTTCCTTACACACTCCAGTAGCTTTAAAATGCAGATGGCTTAAAATACTCATAAAATTGATAATACAAGTGCAGAATAAGACTAACATTGTTGCTACTCATGAAAGGAAAATGCTACCATTGCAATATCGATGTTTTATGCGTTCATCAAATTTTTCGTTAACGATTTGACATTGTACACGAAACGTGGTTCATTCATGTAGGAAATTCGACCGTCAAAGGTTCATTTTCACTGTTTCGTAGTCTTGTGTTTGAATAAGTTATACCATCATTTGAGAGTAATACAAAATACCGGAAGGTCGGAGCAATAATATGTTTCCATTGGAATGTTGTTGATTATCCCACTAAGCTTGTCAAATATGTTATCGACAATATCATATTCTAAATATTTCAATTGTTTACATTTATGTTTATGTTTTGTTTATGTCTTTTTATATTTAAATATAATCTGCATGTAATACTGACGTCACATTGGCATTTCTGTTGATCCAAATGTACGGATTTTTTATGACGTCATGGTATTGTGCTTCATCTTAATCGGACCTATGACAACAAATTCGTCTTGATTTGAAGAAGTGTGATATGAACACATACTACCCAAGATAGAAGAAACGATCGAATGGTAATTTGATTGACATCTTCATATACTATCAGTGTCAATATTGCACGAAAATCAATACATCTCAGGTCCAAAAAGCAACTAGCTGCGGAACCGTAGCCCTTTATGGTCCTTTTTTTTTTTTTTTGGTGGACCATAGGGCTACGGATTTCACCCTATCAAAAACGTTCGAAAATGCGCGGTGAAAATTCCGCGCACCCTTTTTGCAAATTATTTTCATGAAATCGGGTCCGAGAACGATCAAACATATATGTATCGTTTCGTTAGATATTTATCTACATTCTTCTATGCTTACTTATCTCACGTGATAAATAAAATAGGGTTATAATTGGAAAAATCAAGTGACCTCAGAACGAGACTACCGGAGTAGCAAGATGAGCTGGAAATGATTATTAATATGTAAGTAAGTATAGAAGAATGTAGATAAATATCTAACGAAACGATACATATATATGTTTGATCGTTCTCGGACCCGATTTCATGACAATAATTTGCAAAAAGGGTGCGCGGAATTTTCACCGCGCATTTTCGAAAGTTTTTGATAGGGTGAAATCCGTAGCCCTATGGTCCACCAAAAAAAAAACAGGACCATAAAGGGCTACGGTTCCTCAGCTAAAAAGCAACGTGACAATTGGACTAAAATTGTGAATTCGAATCCCCTCATTGCGACGCGTATTCGATGCAATATTATGTGATAAAGTTTCGTCAGTAACTTTCGACAGGTCTGTGGTTTTTATCATACTGCATATTTAGGTATTGTAAATTTCAGTGATAAATATACAATATACAACCTATCCATCCTTATATCTATATGACAACAATAATGAGTAGCAAAACACATCATCCAATGACTAGATATAAATAGTATGTAATACAGAAGACAGTCAATTCCTGTCACTTATTATGTGTGCGTTTATTCACCCAAAGAAAGCTAAGACACATAAATAAGTAATTGTTCGGCTCGTTCGCTTTATGGAGATAATGTATTGTCAGTACAGGTAGTATGGTTAGCTACATATATGCTATGAGAGTGCAGAGAAATTAACTAATTTTGGAAACTACTACCCCTCCTTTTTTTGTCAGCGATGCAGTTCAACTTTTTATTTTAAACAGTTTATAACAAATATCAAGATACAACAATGGCGAATTAAAGAATATAATTGGTGAAATGATATTTCATATGCCTTCTTCCGGGAGATTAGCGGTTAATGATACTCTGATAGTCGTACATAAAACATATTTTCCGCTAATCTCAGATAAGAAAGCACCAGGGGCGTATATAGCGCCTATGGCAAGCATTGAAATTGCGCCCCTGTCCAAATTGTAATGTAGGAGCGGTAATGCAACATGATAGTAACAAAATATTACTATAGTTGAAAAGTAGGCGAGTTTCTTTTTTATCTCACAAAACCAAACCATTAAAAATGTAAATCTGATAGCATATGTCAAAAACAAACATGTTGAGTGGCTCCCCCTTCAAGTGGCGCCCAGTGCACCTGCCCTACCCGCCATACCCTAGATACGCCCCTGGAAAGCACCATATATTGCTAGTGAATTACAGTTTTAAAGGGAAGAACTCCTTTAGGAAATATATATTAACCAATAAATATGAATCTTTACGGCATTCTGTATGTAGGTGTTGCTGAAAAAACAAATCTATCACGAAATTCTACAATTAATTTGCAGACGACAGATTTTAATTGGACATTATAGATTACAACTGTAAAAGCTTTATGGTGCAGCATAATCCGGATCCTGTCATGATCCCTAGACCCAAGAGGCAACATTTTTCACCGATATATACATATATATGCGTGAGGGTCTGTGATTATGAAACATTTACACAAGCAGACGATCTCAGCGGATTAACAATATGAAGGTGTACACGCAATCATGATGTCAACATGAGTATTAGGGGGATTACCGTTTTATTCCATATGTGACTTGATATCTCTCAGGACAACATTTATGTCTAAATGGCAAATCATATTGACAACCGAGTGTTTTCAGGCTCGGGTCATGGTTTCGAAGTTAGGTGGGGACGTGGAATATCTGAAGGTGGTCTGGGATGTGAATTCTAGATGAGGGGTATGGTACTGTCTGGATTCCAGAGGATACAGCTAGGGTAAAACCGTTGTATGGGAATTCCCCCTTCTAGTGGTTCAGAGGTTTGAGGGAATTACAGCTATTACTATTACTGTAATAAGTCAATGCTTTACACATTTTATGGGGAGCATCCCCGGCACGCCTCTCTAAATCCACGCCTGATATTGTTGATGGTCGTCTGTGATCTTATATATTAACGACAGGTGCAGTCTCACCTTCTATGCTGACGTGACAATTGGTCGGTAATTCACTTGCAACATGAGCTTACCTGTCTGGTTCTGAATGGATGCAGACAAAAATATAACCTCATTGCCATAAGTATTGTGATTGACATATGGGTTAATGATTACGATTATAGTGTTTTATTGGTGGAGGAAATCGGAGTACCCTCAGAAAACCACCGATCTGAAGCAAGTTATTGACTGACTTTATCACATAATGTTGTACCGAGTACATCTCGCCTGGTTGGAATTCGAATTCACAACTTTGAATAGGTGCTGACTGCATAGGTAGTATTGGAATATGACAATAATACTCGTGGAAAGAAGGGCATAAAATAAAGTTTACAGAAAACAGAAGGGGCAAGTAAGAATGGATAGTCCAGACATGTTTTACAAGCAAAGACAAACAATTAACACAACACAGTAAGCCAAAGCGATGACCAACATGGACACCACGAGAAAACCCGGGGTGAACCCAGGTGTTCGTGAAGGGCACGCAGATCGTGTTTCTAATAAGACACCTGCCATGTTACTAGTATAGTCAAATCCGATAAGAAGGTTAATATCGGTACAACGTTAAATAAAATTAATAATCACTAGAACATAAACATGTTCACTTAGTTTAAACATATTTTATTAATTAATTCAACATAACATTACAATATTCAACATATATACATTACATAATTAGAAGTAATCAATAGGATTGGGAAACAAGTTACAATAACTTATATTAATCCTTATCCGTAAATGTTCACTTCAAAATACCCTATCAGGAAATATAGTAAACTATATAATAAATAAATACATTGTATATAATAAGACAATAGTTAACATTGTTTGTTTTGTTAAAAACTAACTTTATTTCTTAAAATTAAATATTTATAACAGGACATGAATTACATACCGGTAAATGAGAGTTTTATCTTGATTTATAAGCAAGAAGGTGTTATTAACATGCCTACACGTAAAACCACAAACCTAAACAGGAACTAACTAAAGGTTATATCACCAACAGAAGTCAATGACATTTGCTTTCATTTCTGACAAATATGTTAAATGATGGTTCCACCCAGTAATGGTAACAAAATTGTAGTTGTTTAATTAGGTGTTGTCATTACCTTAATACCTACATCTAATATAATCATGAAGCACCAATGAATATATTGATGCACTAGATGGTATCCGTATGAAATGTTGCTTAGCATGGTTCATTGTTGTTGCTAGATAATAAATAAACGTTAGAGAATACCGAAGGGGAAATCAAAAATGGACATTCTAGAGAACTGGAAACATTGGGCACGCAAGACGAAGACAAACAAAACAAAAAGCACAACACAATATGTATTGGACACCACTGTCCGCAAACAAATACAAATAACGTAATGGTGCTTTGTTGTTGTTAGATTTTGGTATATGGCCAGTTGAAAAACAAATTTAAAAAAAGATCCCACGAACATCTGCTCTTATTTACATACCGTGATGTCTATTTCGAGTTTGATACTTAAAATAGAACATTCTGCTATATTATTATTGTATATGTATATATGTGGGATTTGCAACGTTCCTCTGTTAGGAATCTTCTATGAGATTGCTTTAAATTATTTCGTTGTCCAATTTCTTAGATTATGGGCGTACTTTGAAGAAGGTTATTCCAGAAACGCGCCGTGTGCCCTAAATTAGATGTTTACGCTTATATTGTTGTTGTTTTTTAGTTTTATTCCAATTTCGCATTAATATTTACGAAATTGTAGATAATGAAATTGACCTTTTTTTACCATGAATAATTGACTGCTTCTGAATTATTGTTTGGTTTTTGATTTCCTATTGATGTCGCTTAAGGTATAAAATATATTAAGAATATATTGATATATTGATCTATCAATTTACATATAAAATATATGAACATATTAGAAAAACATGGTTGACTTAAAAAATGAATTCAGACTTAAAGATAACGAACTCATTTCCACAAATTCCTGTGTGGATAAGCTTAGATGGTTGCTTTCGTTAACTTCAATTTATTTTGACATTGACACGATATACAGACTAGGTATGAAAGGTCAATGAACTTCGGCTTATCAATATATCTCATAAGCATACGTAAAGTCTTTGATGAAATTAATTGAGAATATTTTTAGTGTCTAGTCCACGTGCACTTGAAGCAAAGACGTCTGTTAACATGTATATGCAGTAAGAGCATGGCCTTCTTAACAGCATTATAGCCCAAGTGCAAAATAGTGCACTGGGGCCCCTCCCTACACAGCCACTCATAGGAATAAACATGTAAATGGTCGATAAAATTGAACATATATTTATTGTATTGGTACTTCCAACAAACTCGGTGTTTAAACATTAAATAACATACCATGCGTGGACCCCCCTAGCATCTGCCCATTGTGTCCATGGGTTAAGACGGTACTGAGTAAGTGTAAACTTCGACAACTATCATCTCCTCAGTTGTGCAAATGTCAAACGAAGTTTGAAGATACCAAAGGGGTAAGCATAAACAGTAAGATACCAAAGGGGTAAGCATAAACAGTAAGATACCAAAGGGGTAAGCATAAACAGTAAGATACCAAAGGGGTAAGCATAAACAGTAAGATACCAAAGGGGTAAGCATAAACAGTAAGATACCAAAGGGGTAAGCATAAACAGTAAGATACCAAAGGGGTAAGCATAAACCGTAAGATACCAAAGGGGTAAGCATAAACCGTAAATCGAAGGCCAAAAGAAAAAAAAGACAAAAGGACGAACAACAATCTACAAATCATTACATTGAAAACAAAAGATCAAGAAACACGAACCACACTAAAACCGTGGGTGAGCTGATGTGCTCCGGAAGGGTAAGCAGTTCCTGCTCCACAAACTTAGGGACATCAACAAGTAACAACACATAATGTACAGACAAGGCTTCTTCTGTGTGGATATCAACTATTTTGCTGCATAACAGATGTAATTAACAAAACAATTAAATATAACACTTCTGCTGTTGACTACTAATCCCCAAGGGTATCATCATCCCAGTAGTCAGTGCTTCGGCCTGACATGGTAATATTAGATATAGTATATGCTTGCAATTTACAGTTCCTAAATAGGGTAATTCATCAAACCAAATGTCAAGCACCCTCGGGCATAGATAACCTTAGCCGACTGTTGGTATCCTATTGAGACTTTTCGTTTACTTGCTCCCAAAGATTTTATTGGCTTTCCAAGATATTGACTATGAGCGTATCTGATGGTGGTTATTCCATTGATGCGTAATGATCACCAGATTATATGTCTACGTTTTTATTACTATCTCTGGTCGGTATCTGTTCAGATGGGTTGTTAGTCCCCCAGGTTATCATTTGTCCAGAAGTAGTAGGTCCTTCGACTCTGGAATAGTTTATTAGATATAGGTCTATAAATGTCTGGAATTTAGTTTCTAAAAAATATAATTTATTAAACCGTTCTCCCTCACGAATAAATAACGTTAGTCCAAGTTAAACCGCAAAATGACGTTAGAATCTGATGAAAACCTGTACTTCTTAATATTTAAATTTCCAACAAATATAAGCAAACAAAGATTCACTTCCAAAGATTTGTTATTAAATAAACGTTAGAGAATACCGAAGGGCCAATCAAAAATGGACATTCCAGATATGGCAACATATGGTACACAAGACGAAGAAAAACAAAACAAAAACACAACACAATATGTGTTGGACACCACTATACGTAAACAAACACACACACAAATAACGTAAATAACCTTCACATCTTCATATATAGATTTCCAACAGATATTAACTAAAAATTAGACATCAACAAAGATTGACTTCCATAGATGTGTTTTCTTGTTTTCCTACGTCTACCTATTAATTGTATTATTGAATATGAATATGATTTTTTTTTTAATTAGAATATTTATTCATGATGAGTATAATCTATCAACCTGTTGTACATTATTAATTGTAGAATATTCTGAACATCTAAACATTAAACTATTGCCAGTAATAGATGTCTACCTTTCCAGGACATACAAGTTAACCCCCTGATTTTAGAGGAGATCGTGTATTCAATCTTAAGTATTCTGTGTAATCTTGGGTGTTTTATTGACGGTTGTTTGTCCTTCAGTCTAATTTTGTATTTCCATTATATTGTCTGCCCATCTTTGGTTCATGGCCTCTGGTTACCCTTTTGGAATCTTCCAGCTTTTCTTCTGGGGTCAAAATACGGGTAATCTTATAAACCCCCACACCCCATCCCACCCCACCACCACCACCACCACCACCACCACATACACACACACACTGGCACATGTCACATGTTATTGACGAATGACATTTTAATGTTTTCCAATTTCTATTACATTTCAATAGATGCATTCCTAAAATTTAGATAATAAAACAGATGAATAAATGTGGATAGGCTAGAATTATCAATAAAAACGTAGATATCCAAATAAGTCCACACGACGCGTTTCTGGAATAACCTTCATTATGAATGCTCAAAGTCAAAAGATTGAATACCAAAAAAAAGATCATATTAATTAAAATGCTATAACATAACCGTTAGAAAATACTGAAGACGCAATCAAACATGGACAATCCAGAGAAACTGGCAACATAAGGTATACAAAACGAAGAACAACAAAACAAAAATACAACCTAATATTTGAAAACTAGAATGACATGTGTTTGTCATATACAGATAAACGATTATGGCCTTCGTTATTTTTTCCGTATTTTCAGATATTTTTAAACAATATTTGACCGATTTCTTGCAATGTAATATGTTCATTGGTTTAATATCAATAATAATGATTCAACAACTAATTTGTTTTTACAATTAAAAAATATTGTTGATTTGTTGTTGTTTTGTTGTCAAATGATATACAATATATCTGAATCTGTGGAATAATAATAATAATAATAATAATAATAATTTTGTTTTTATTTGAAGTTTGGTTAATCCCTAATAGATAACGATAAGAGATGGATCAATGTGAATATTTACAAGCGAGACTGGTTCATTCTAATAGCAATAATAATAATAACATGTTTGGTTTTATTTGAGGTTGGGTTAATTACTATTATAGTGTGTGCTGTAGCGATAACAGAGGTATCAATGTGAATATTTACAAGCGAGACTGGTTCCGTCGAATAATAATGATATTTTTGTTTTTATTTGAGGTTGAGTTAATCACATAGTGTGTGTATTGTAGCGATAACAGAGGTATCAATGTGAATATTTACAAGCGAGACTGGTTCCGTCGAATAATAATGATATTTTTGTTTTTATTTGAGGTTGAGTTAATCACATATTGTGTGTATTGTAGCGATAACAGAGGGATCAATGTGAATATTTACAAGCGAGACTGGTTCCGTCGAATAATAATGATATTTTTGTTTTTATTTGAGGTTGAGTTAATCACATAGTGTGTGTATTGTAGCGATAACAGAGGGATCAATGCGAATATTTACAAGCGAAAAGTGTATACATGTACATGTAAGGTAATGTTTGAAATGTAAATAACGTCAATGAAATACGTAATACGGTTGTTTATCTTACTTAGAATTAGTGACAAACATTTAATTGATATAGACACATCGCATATCCCTGTAATAACCGCAAAATTTTTACTACATACTAAATGACCTTTTATATCTCGAAATAAGCACAGTTTTATTTTTTTTAAATGAAAATGTACATAAATAAATAAACAATTCAAGGAATGTGAATAATATTTACCATGTCTGAGACACAATCATCCAATAGATACAGACTATTTTCCTCCTTATCCGAAAAATATGACCGCAAAATTATATTCTATAAGACTTGTGAACAAGTAAATAAGCGTCACTAAAATAGTTTGACATTGGCATTGTAATTATTTTAAATTTGTAAACATGTTTGTTAACATTCTATTGCACGTTTAAACTCTGATGAACCAACGTAACATATTTTCTGTTACAATACATGTAAAAATAACTATAATCCTTGAATCTACAGAGATATCTCTGCTTAATCCAATTAGCAACTATTTCTTAACGTATTTTAATGGCATTGTTGATAAATTTTATCATTATGATTGATAAATTGAAAAACAAAATACCGCACTGTCGGAACAGTTCCAAAATTCAATAGAGAAATCGTAGAAGGAGGCAAAATCGGTACCCCTAACATACATGACTTCTAACACACAAATACGTGACCCCTTACCCACAAATACATGACCCCTTACCCACAAATACATGACCCCTTACCCACAAATACATGACCCCTTACACACAAATACATGACCCCTTACCCACAAATACATGACCCCTTACCCACAAATACATGACCCCTTACCCACAAATACATGACCCTTTACCCACAAATACATGACCCCTTACCCACAAATACATGACAGCTCACTTTATTGGCTTGATACTTCTATAAAAAAAGGGGCCACAAAACGTCAAAATTAAAGAAAATTCATATCATGCGAATTGCTATGGAGGAAATTCATGCATTGATTATTTAAGAAATAAATCATGGAAGCCAGAATGTGTTGGGAGTTTTAACATGGATTGGCGGGTATTAGTATTTTATCCCGAGCCAGAGGCGAGGGATAAAATTTACTAATATCGTCCAATCCATGTTAAAACTCAAAACACATTCTGGCTTCCATGATTTATTTCGATTCTAATATGTTTAAGAATACAAATACGGTAGCATACTTTGATTGGAAGACGGTAATTTATATTTACATTTGCGAAAAATGTCGTACACAATTTAAATTGCCAATGGAAAAGTCAGTCACATTCACCGGCGCATGTGCGAATGAGATTATACCAGTCGATAAATCGCTCGTTTGTCTACAAAGCAAAAGAAAGACGCCATGTTAGAATTAATTGTAATCTCGAATATATTTATCCTTAAGAAAAATAATAATAAAAAAAACCAACAACAATACCAACAATATGCAAATATTACATAACGAAATATTTGACTTGCCACGCTCCATAGGTTTTTGCGTAATGACATACTAAGCTTTAACAAACATTTGTATAGCTTTATTTTGTCTATCTGTATTAACCTCATCGGTCATATGGTCATAGGAAGCTTGAGGTTGTTTACAAAATATAGTTATGACGTTATAGTTACCTAATTATATACGTAATAACCGATATTATTGGTATGTCAAACATACTTTATCCACCATGTCACGATATCATCTTTACTATAAACATATTTCTATAATTTACTCATAAAACTATTTTAACTCCGCCATTTTGTATTGTAATGCTCGTACCAAGCCAGGAAAGTGACTTCAAGCATCGCTTATTATACATGTATGATGTATGTATTTTTTAAATTTACAGTTTCTATATAATGTAATTTATTAAAATTAAAGACAGTCTCCCTTCGGTGAAGATAATCTTAGCCGAATTAGGTTATACTGTTTATGCCATTTGGTTTCTTGCTCTCAAAAGCTAAAATTATTTGGCTTCCAATCTTTTGACTATGAGATTACCTGATGAAGGTTATTCCAAAAACGTGTCGTGTGCACTCAATTAGATATCTACGTTTTTGTTAAAAGCTTTGTTGACAGGATCGACAACATTTTGTGTAATGAAGTGTTAATAGTTCATTGGCAACAGAAGGGGCATTGAAAATCAAAGTACAGTACATATGAAACCTTCTATTTGTATTTGAAGAGGTGTTAGTTATCCAAAGAATTACTAAGATAAGATTATCAAAGGGATAAACTGTCCTCAACATAGTCCATCAATACCTTTGAGGTGACGATATTTGGCCTACATGAACTCACCAGGATATCATTGAGAATAAAATTTACATGACTACAAAATCAATGACGAATGCAGGATAAGACTTATTAATATTTGTCATAAACAGGCAGGTGGTCTGTGTCTTAAAGAACAAATCATTCGCCACCACAGACACGTACCATTTCGATTAATATCGAGGCGCACATTACTCAAGTCCGAAGGGATTATGCGTATACAAAAAAGGGGCAACAACAAAAATAGTTCAAACAAAAAGGTAGAGCACAATTATTAGCGAAGCTTCTGACAAAAGGCATTACCTAAAATCGTGGTGTTAAATAACTGCCAAATGGACACCGAAACGTGCATACTTTTCTTAGTGTTCGCCAACAAATAGAATCCTGATAATGGACTTGTTATTCCACCATCATTATAATTGGATGGGAACATACGATTTACTTTGCGAATAACGCAGACTATATTAGTTTACAAAATTTTGCATATATTTATTTATTTATTTATTTATTTATTTTCATTAATTTTTTGGCTTGTTTTTTTAACTAGTTTTTTGTTTACTGTTAATCCCACGGACTAATTTTTTATAGGTAACTTGGAGGTGAAGTGTTTTGCTTTTGTAAGATAACTAGTAAAATACACCTGAAAAATTAAGAGAAAACAGTGCATGTCATTAAACATATGCAATAAATCGGTATAATTCTGCACTTGATGGGACATACTACGGTATTTAGTGTAAAACTCCCACCTCGGTGCGTCATCAATATGACTATATTGTACTTTTAATATGGTAATGGTGTCTCTTATTTTTTTTTATTTCCTTGTCCCTTCATTAGTTTTACATGAGATGTATATAAATTAAATGCTTACTGTCTTAACCTTGAAAATTGGTGTTTGTGGACTGTTACAAAGGTGTACTAACGTGATTAAGGTACTCAAAGGTACTAATACCTGCCAAAATTGTAAGTAATAGGTATAAAACTGACAACCCAAAGCATTTGTGGTTTATGTTTTGACAAGAGGAAAACATAATAAAAAAATTATATAAACAAAGGACAAAAAATCATGATCAATCATACGGTTCGGTAATATAAGGTTCGACAACCCTTCTCCCACAACATTTAGTAAATATGAACTGAAATACATTTGTAGTTTTTAAAAGTTTTGATGTTGGCTAAAGTTAGACCAATAAGAGAGAACGATACAAAGAAGTTCACAATATTGACACTCAAAACGTCAAATTTTATATAAAAAAAAATAATAATAATAAAAAAAACCTAAGTTATACAAATGTTAAACTATATTTCATAACCAGACATGCAACACGAACTCCCAACAAACAACGGGAGTGAGATTTTGTGCTTTAGAGTGTAGTATCCCCATGGTCAATACATGGCACTCGTCGTGATATCCTCATTGAATATCTCTGTGTAAAGTACAAATTTGGTCAATGTTGGTGAGGTCAAATAGATGTCTGTAAGCATAAACGGGTAAATAAAAGTCGCTAGAAAACAAATTACAGGACATAAAGGTCAATGGTAGAAGAGTAAACAATTCCATCAATATCAACAAAACGAGCAGTCACCTCTCACCGTACTGTATGTATGATATATAGGGGGAAAGGTCACATGATAAAATTTGTCTAACTAATTTGTGTAGCCATATTTGTTTTGTTTCTTTTTTTTCAAAATTCTTACCTTCCTTTCATTTAAGACTAGTATACATTAATGAAATTTAGTGTAAACAATATTTTATTATAGAATGAATTCAAAACATACAGATTACAATAGTGAAATTTCACAAATCATGAGAAACCTAAGCATTGTTTTTTTTTTAAATGACTATTTGCATAATGCACGTTTGACAAAAACAAAACTAGTGAAAATATTCCATTTAATTATAAATTAATGTCATTAATAAAGATAATATTTAACTAAACATTAGAATGTATTTTAATAATTTTAAATATATAGCAAACTTAGTAGTAAATATGTTACCCTAAGTCCTATTTTATCATTCCCTTCAAAGCCCAGTAAAAATAATTTATGACTTTGTCTTGTCAATCTTAGTTAGCATAAAATCAATGTAAATACTAGTACATATTAATAGCAGATCATTTGTTGTGCATGGCTTTTTTCCTCTTACTTTTTATCCCGAAAGTGTGACTTTTTATCTGTGATTTCTTTCTCCCTGCATTCGTTGAAATATTGAGATCATGTAATAGTTAATGTGTCATCCCTTATGATAAGATATAAGCTTAGTCTCGTTTTGTTTTCTAGTGTTCTTGTCTATCAGTACAGTGTACGTTTGTTTATTATTGGTGCATTCGACTAGCTTTACACTGTTGGTAGTACTTCTGAGACATTAATCGAAGTGTGCATCTGTTTTCAAATCTCCATAAGTTACTGGTCTATTTCTATTTATATGTATATTAGTATATTGATGCCCTTAGAATTTACCTAATTTCTCTTCCTGTTATGATAATATTAACGTGCTTATCTGGCTTGCTGGTGACGATCCTTCGTACAGGAAGGATTACCTGGCTTTTCGAAATTATTAAATGTATGACATGAAGGGGTGTCTATCGTTTGAGTGACAGCTAACGCTTTAACATCAAACAAGTGTATTTCCCACTAACTTTATAACCAACTTTGTGCAAGGTATACAGCAAGGATATCCTCTTTCTCCTTTCCTTTAGGCTATGAACAGCTGTAAAAAAAAATTCAAGTCGTCAGAGGTAAATTTTCGTTTTGTATCTATAGGGATAAAGTCACGTAATATTTTCAAAAACGCATTGTTTATTATAATCAGCAAATAATCAACGTCACTATACCTTACTGAAGTATTTTATTGCTCCCACATATTTTTAAATCATTTGGCTTTTGCCATCTTTATATTTTGAGCCTAACTGATGAAGGTTATTCCAGAAACAAGCCGTGCACGTTAATTTTGATGTCTATGTGTGTATGACTATCACTGGGTTGATACCTCTGCTGGTGGACTACTACCGTGACCCCGAGGGTATCATCCGCCCAGTAGTCAGTGTTTCGGCATTGGCATGCTTTATTAGATAAATTATATTTATTATTGAAACTTACAGTTTCTAATTTATGTAATTATTATCAAAACTAATGTGCTCCTCCTTCATGCTTAGGAGACCTTAGCCGATTTTGACTATCCTGTTTAAGTCCTTTTGTGTTTTATTGCTTCCAAACACTTTTAAATTATTTTGCTTACCAATCTTTCGATTTTGAGCGTACCTGATAATTGTTATCCAGAAGCGCGTCATGCGCACTAAATTTTATACCTACGTTTGTATTATTACACGGTTTTGTATTATTGCACGGTTTTGTATTATTGCACGGTTTTGTATTATTACACGGTTTTGTATTATTACACGGTTTTGTATTATTACACGGTTTTGTATTATTGCACGGTTTTGTATTATTACACGGTTTTGTATTATTACACGGTTTTGTATTATTGCACGGTTTTGTATTATTACACGGTTTTGTATTATTAAAACAACAGCTTTCATGTATAAAGATATTTTTGTTATTTCGAATTTGTCTTGTATAAATTCTCTTTCTTTTTTGTGTAGCTTGTTTTGATTCTGTAGTTTACCGTAGATTCACCTTGTACGAAAGGGATAATATAAACAAATACACAAAATACATCAAATGGACAGCTATATATGTGTTCAAAATAAACAAATAAAAGATGGTATTCAAAATAAACAAATTATAAGACAATGGACTTCTATTTAAAGACCAAGTATATTTTAGGATATCTATTTTGGAATTGTCTTGTATATTTCTAACAAAGCATCATTTTTCAAATCACCTCTGTCTTGTGTCATTCACCGGACAAGTATGGTCCAATATACGTCTTGAAATCCAATAAACAATAATAGTCCACTCTGTCACATGATCATGTTTTATCACAATGAAAGTTGAAAATAGCACTAATAATTGACAAACACAAGGTCATAAAGTTATAGTTCATATCAGGTCCGAATGGACAACATAAACAATGTAAAAAACATTAAGTTAAGTGATGGTCAACAAAGGTGTTTTCAAAACATGATATTTTTCCAGTTATTTTTACATGAACTCATTGCTGAATACAATAATAACAGTCTCATTATTTCGTGTGATCTTCAAAATAATATTCAAATATGCTTCATCTGTCTGTGTCGATCGTTTATAGCCAAAATTATTTAAATGTGATTTAAAAAGATGTAAAATTGTGTATTGAAATTGTAAAATGTTAATCTTAAAATTGTCTTTTGTGAGTTTTAGACAGTTGAAATGACAAGTTTTATATGTTCTTGTTGCGTGCAGCACTAAAAGATAATTTCATGTTTCTACATTATCATTAAAGGAAGTGATAAAAATAAATAAATGGAAAACTTAGTTCACTCATACGTTTATGCAATAATTATTGGAAAATTTAAAAAAAAGAAAAAAAGTCAAAACTACTCGTTAAATCAAACATAAACAGGAAGATACAGTTGGTTAATGCATTTAATGATACGAAATTATGTTGTGCATTTTGGTATTTTGTAATGAGTAATTGTATTGACAATTTCTCATTTGTATTTTCCCTGGGCAAATGAGGTGTACTAAAACATGGGTCCCTACGTCGGCTTCCCTGTGTGTCTTAATGTCATGGTAAAAACCATGTGTTGCTATAAATAAATAAATAAATAAATAAATTGTAAATGAATAAAGAGAATCAAAATTCGAAGAGATTTTCTGGTATATGTACCACGATCTGGATATAAAGCTGTATACAAAATACAATAACAGTGCAAAAATATATGGTAAAGCAAAGACATATAAGATAAAATTTTAGGACAACACGAATACCCATAGCCACAATCTGAAGTTAAACCAAGAGCTTCAGAAGAATTAGTTTCTTCTGTTCCATTAACAGAACCCATCATAAAGTCTTTTAAAAATTCCTAATGTATAGTATATGTTCCACTTGTCGTTAACACTTCCCGGTCCTTTCCTCATTCATGACTTATCACCGGGTTTGTAACTAGATTAACTCGACGGGTGTCTCTAGTGGAGCAGGAACTGCTTACCCTTCTGGAGCACCTGAGTTCACCCCCGGTTTATAGTGGGGTTCGTGTTACTCGATCTTTAGTTTTATCTGTATGTTTTGTAGATCGTTGTTTGTCCTTTTCTACTTTTTTCATGGCCATTGTGTTGTCTGTTTTTCTTTGCTGTATACGGATCTGCCCCGGTGATGATGGACAAAGAATATGTTTAATTTTTTCACCTTCTCCAATATTAGACCTATTTTGGAATATAAGTGGAAGATATTTATTTCTCAGATCAAGATTTTTTTCACAATCGAAAAGAAAAGGGTGTTCATCTTCAATTTGATTGCATTTCCTGGGTATTTTTAAATGCCTCCCGGATTAGAAAGTTTTGGTCGCTGATTCTAAGTATAGTTATAAGTCTTTTTTTTTCAAAATTTTCATGTAACAGATAATTTTCCATGTTCTAATATCTTTTTAAATCTTTATATAGAATTAGTTTACTACTATTATCTATTGTGCTAAATTTATTAAGAAAGATATGTTGATAGAAATTGGTAATGCATGTTTTGAAATGTTTCTTTATTGATTCCTTTTTCCTGTTATAATCCCCACTAATTTCTAAACCAGCTTCCTGCGCAATATATTTAATATATGTATACCATGAGTAACATCCTTTAGAATCTAAACTTTTACTTAAAAATAATGCTTCATGTAGTAAAGGGTTCACTTCAGAATTAAGGATTCTAACAAGATGTAGTAAACTTTGAATTTTTATAGACAGTTCTATGGGTAATCTTCCCAATTCCGCTCTAACAGCCAGATTTGAAGATTTTTTTTTTGGTTCCTAGGATATATTTACAAAAAGATAAATGTAATTTTTCCATACAAGTTTTATCTGTAAATGACAAATAATCAATTTGTCTACCAGATATATTTAAACGTTGTTTTGCTCTATATATAGAGCAGCATATGCCCTTGAATGTGACATCAGAGTTATTGGATGCTATTGGTTTAACAATATTGTCAAAAAGGTTGCAAGCTACATTGACAGGTAGATTATCAAGAATTTAACGTTGCATTGAATATACAATACAAACATGACAAATGAACATAAATATTTTAAATTATGTCCCTTTATTTGTTGGTGTTATCTCCCCTGATTGTCAAGCAAGCTAACGAGCAAAATATGTTGCTTAAAGTCCTCACACTAAATTGCTGGTAAGAGGACACTCTTTTAGAATGTTTAATGGGTAGCAATTATTTGGGATTGAAGCATATTAAACATATGACAATAGCTTTGGGTTATACAGATACGATCTAACGTATTTTTGTGGCACAGTCACCCTCCCCCCTTTTTATTATTTTTTTATTTCGTTGTTACATGTATCTCATCCTTACATAATACGGACTTACGATTACGTATTTTAGTGACGTTTTACAATTATATATAACATATTGTTAGTTAGATTTTAGGAATATTTTTTTTAAATACAAATATAGCCCATTAAAATTCCTCAAATGGATGTTGTGGGCTTTCATATCTGCAAACATTTTGTGTGTACTGAACAGTAGAAAAACTGCTTAGAGGTACAGTTCAGCAGTTGGGGTTCTATGGTACTTGCACAGTGTAATAATAAAGGGTTGGAATTTTGTTAGAATGTTATATCGGGGAAAAAAAACCTTTTTAGCAGTTTTTCTGTGCATGTGGATTTAATATGTGTTGGTCAGAAGTAAGATAACCAGTTACCACAGATAAACTGCTACATGTATATGACTATGAGAGTGAATGAAACAAAATCATTTTCCATTTGTCAAGAATAGTGTAACGGGTACGCTCCTCTACCTAAAGGAGGCCTTCATGGTCGTGATGGTATGGGAGGGTGTACTCGTTACATCATTTTGTGATGAAGATTGTCGGTGACTTGCGACAGGTCAGTGGTTTTCTCTGGATACTCTGATTTCCTCCACGAATAAAACTGACTTCCACGATATAGGGTGAACTATTGTTGAAAGTGATGTTAAACACCAAAAACCAAACCAACCTCTAACTAAGGTTATAGGAACCTTAATAGGTGGGTTAGGTTCATGACCAACTCTGCTACAATGTAACTGCGTCAGTGGAGATCTCCTTTAACTCAGTTGACAGAGCATTGGCTTACAATGCGAGAAGTCCCAGAATCCAATCGCATCCGGGACATTGAATTTCTAAGAGATAAAACATGCTCTACTGTTACATTAGGTACAAGTGTAACATGGGTTACTGTTATGGTGTTTAATGCCACTTTCAACAATATTTCATTTATTTCGTGGTTGTCTGTTTTTTGGTGGAGGAAATCAGAAAACCCGGGGAAAACCACCGACCTGTCGCAAGTCACTGACAAACTTTATCATTATTACATATAATATTAAATCCAGTGCACCTTGCCATGAGTGGGATTTGATCTCACAACTTTAGTGGCACTAATTGGTGCAAAGGTAGTTGTAAATCCAACTGCCATACGATCATGTTAATTTTGTTGATATTGGTGGAAATGTTGACCATCACTGTTTAGACTTTCTTTTCATAATGAAAGTAAGGGATATGTAATTATATTATTTTTGTCTACTCTGTCTTTCAGGGGAGTTCCAACAGCAATAGCTTGTAAACTTAGACATGAGAGAATGGAAGTCATAGGAGATGAATTATCTAAAGGGGAATATGACATTATCTTGTTACAAGAGGTATGTTTGAATAATCCAAGTGAATTACCATTACGGAAAGATTCACCAATGTAAACTGCCATCACAGAATGAGTCACCAATGAATGTAAATTACTGTCACAGGTCGATATGAATCACCAATTGTAAATTACTGTCACGGAATGAATCACCAAATGTAAATTACCGTCACAGTGTTTAACGCCACTTTCAACAATATTTAAGTTATATCGTGGCTGTCAGTTTTATTGGTGGATACCCAGAGAAAACCACTGACATGAAGGCAGTTATTGTCTTTTATTACTTAACTAAGTGTAAGCAAAAGTTAATGCATGAGATGAAGCAAATGAACAAAATTTTACAAACATTTATGTTTTATGTAAAAAAAACCAAACAATAATATTTTTTTGTTTTCTGTATATTTTAGGTATGGGACAAAGCCGATTATGAACTTATAAGAAAGAAAATCTCAAAAGCATTACCATATTGTCATTACTTCTACAGGTAACTTCAAAATATGATACCATGGGGTATACATGTACATGTACATGCACAAGATCCCTATTCTGACTCTTAATTCCTGAAAATCAATACTTTTTTTGTTTGAAGTTCATAATACCAAGGGGTATATGTAGAAAATTCTTATAATGACCCCTAATTTGTGAAAATCAGTAATTTTATTGTTTGAATTTCAAGTCACGAAAAATCAGTAAATTGTTTTAAAAATTTGCTAATATTAGTAATGTTCCAACATTAATGACAGTAAAATATGATTCCCAACATGCACCAAAATTAATGATTAATTATGACTTCCAAAAATATACAACATAGGCTTTAAAGCTTTCAATGCAATATGTATTTTTGCAAGTTACGCTAATGATATACAGTAAAATCCTCTAAGTCGAATCTCCTTGGTACCAAAGTTTGTGTTTGGAATAGACAGGTGTTGGATTTATACAGGTTGAGCAGGTTTCATTTCAGTGGCACAATAGTGGACTTTCTTTATTATATCTCTTAATTTTTCAGTGGTGCAATAGGAAGTGGATTATGTTTATTTTCCAAAGTTCCATTTCTGGAAACATTTTACCATAATTTTCCATTAAACGGATATGCACATAAGATTCACCATGGTGACTGGTTTGGTGGTAAAGGTGTTGGTTTATGTCGTCTGGTGTTTAATGGTATTAGGATAAACCTCTACTGTACACATGTGAGTACTTCTTGTGTTCTTAATAGTGCTTTTTTAAGAAATAGGAACTTTCTTTGAAGCACTGTTAGATCATATAAAGTTGTGTAATTTGATTGATTGATTGATTGATTATTGCTTAATTCCCAGCTATATTTAGGACGGGAACAAATTCAATAATATATAAAACTATATAGATATGAGGCAAGGGATGGGTCAACCAGTCAACGACTTTTGACTGCTACTGAAAAAGCATAGAGAGTTAGGTAGGGACAAAAAATTTATACTTTTTTAGTGGCTACAATGCACCTACTCTTTTCCGAAATTTACAAAAGATGTCTTTAGCATGCTGGGAGGTGTGGCACTCTCCAATCATGTTACCGACTATGATGCATGGTCAGGCTTTCTGTGTTTTAACCTGACAACCCCCCTCCACCTATCCACCACCAGGGGACTTGCTGAGCAGCTCAGTGGGTTTGAGCCCTGGGAACTTTCACCAGTACCAAGTGAAATTTGGCCAGTGCCACTAAAATGACATACATCAAGTATATCATTATTGTCAGATGTATTTTTTTCTGTATCATTCATTAATACATTTACATGTATATCTTTTCTTGTAAATTCGATAATAAAATTTAATGTAGCACAATTTCGGTAAAAAAATAGATAATAGAAACAAATACTTAACCATAAATTACATTTATAAAAGAAAAAGACTGTTAATATCATATTGTTACAAAATATTTTTCTAATTTTTATTTTATTTTATATTTCAGTTACATGCACAGTAAATTCAATAACAAAATTTGATGTAGCACATTTTCAGTAAAAAACATTATAGTGGAAACCAATGCCTACCATAAATTATAATTAAAAAAGAAAAAATGACTGTTATTATATTGTTACAATACTGTACATTTTTCTAATTTTAATTTCATTTTATATTTCAGTTACATGCAGAGTAAATTCAATAACAAAATTTAATGTATCACTTTTCAGTAAAAAAAATTATAGTGGAAACCAATGCCTACCATAAATTATATTTAAAAAAGAAAATGACAATTATTATATTGTTACAATATTGTACATTTTTTAATGTTAATTTTATTTTATATTTCAGTTGCATGCAGAGTATAATTTCCAGGATGATGAGTATGCAGCTCACAGAGTATCGCAGGCCTTTGACATGAGTCAGTTTATTAAATTAACATCTACACAAGACAACTGTGATCTTGTAATAGTAGGTGGAGACTTCAATGTGAAACCAGACTCACTAGGATGTCAAATCATAAAGTCTAATGCACAGCTAGTAGACAGTTGGATCACAAAGGTAAACTGATGGTTCAGAACCATAAATTTTTACTCCTAAATAGAGTCTTGATGTTGTCTTTGAAACCTAGCTTAGTTCAGTGTCATATGATTAGGTTCAATACACTATTATAAGTTGAATCTCTCCAAATCCTGACATTTTACTGCAAACAAAGTTTTTATTGTGTCCTTTGAAATCATGCTTTTTTTAATGTCATCATTAGGCAAAAAACATGGCAGCCATGGGAAATACTTGTTTTTGATTGGCTGAAATGCAAAAAACTTCTCAGAAACTATATGCCCAAATGATTAATTTATTACAAAAGATGTACAGTGCTCCCTAGTTATACTGCCTTAATTTTTTCACCTTTTTGCCCAAAAGACAAATTTAGAAAAACAATTCTATATATTCAAACAAATACAATGTACTTTCATAATTTTCAATTGTCTGAATCCGGTTTTACTTGTCCCAGACTTCGGGCAAGTGGGTTAATGCGAAGACTGCACCTTTTGAACATGATAATTATTTGGTGTTAAGCGAGGGTGGCAGTAGTATGGGGGAAGACTGATCTTATCAACTGAACTATCTTCTGAATGAATAATATGACCATGGTTATAAAGGAATTTTAAACTTGTGTAATTAAGTTTTATATCTGCAATAAATAAATGAATAATATAAATTATAATTATCACGTTCACACATCTCGTTCACACATCTCGAACAAAACAGGTTTTATTATAATGTAACTGGGTGACTAGTTTAGTAAGTCCTTCCTATGTTTTCTCAACATTCCCTTTTAAGAACATTAATATTAAAATAACATCTGTTTCTGTCATTGATCTCTCCATTTCAATAAATTTAGAACTTATCTGCAGACTAAATCAAGTATATTTTAGATATAATATTAAAATTTGTAAATACTTTGCTTTTCTCAAGTTGAAAATCACCATTCCAACTAATAGGACCTAAGTCATGGAGTAATTCACAACATATGATTGTATTCTCTATAAATTTCATATTGAATCCACCCACCTCTGTTTTGTGTTTTTTTCTTTTCTGCAATTTATACCAGGAATTTTAAGTTCATTAGAACATTGTATGCATATATGTTTAAGCTTCACATCATTTAGTAGTGTTGGTTTTGTCTTCAGTCACACATACATGTACAAAGTTTAACTAAATTTCATCAATTCTTGGCGTGAAATGTGTAGTCATGACTTGTGGTATTCATCTCCATCACCACAAGGAAACAAATATATATTGCCCAAATTCTTTTACTTCTGATGCAAGTTTTTTCATAGTAGGACATGGTATGTCATACTCCAAAAGGAACTTTTAATGATGATCTTGTATACCAAGGTAAAAATTAGCTCACCTGGTTCAAAGCAAGAATGTATCTTTGAGGGACATCAGAATTTGTGATCTTGGTACCAATCCAAAATTACAAAATGGCCACCAGTGTTAATTATGCAATTTGATAGGCTAAGCTTTAAAATTCTATTGTTAAAAAAACTACTTAATTGTTTGAAATTTATCATGTGTGAATGCTCATGTGGGGTTCCTTGACGGTGTTCCTTTTCACAGTGGATTATTTTTGTTTTACATAGGACCCTATGGGGAAATGATCAAAAACCTTTTGTTAGTAACTGCAAAAATGATGGCACCCAATCATACATAGATGATCAAGGATGGCCCTTTACAAATATGATATTATCCAAGATGACCACCACTGCATGACAAAGATTTGCATGAAAACCAATGGGGAAAAAATGTTATAAAATTCTCTGTAATCATTTAGCAGTTTGAAAGGCTTGACAATTTCGTGATGGTCTTTATGCTTTTGTACTAGTCTGAAATCCAAAATTGCTTAGTACATGTACATAAAGTTGTATTGGATATACCTCATCAAAGGCAAGAGTGGAACTGATAACTTTTGGAGGTGATAGTCGGATTCAAACTCACAACGTTAGTGGTGATAGGCACTGATTGCATACGTGGATGTAAAACCAACTCACCCAATACAGTAATATTAAAATTGAACTGACACTGTACATAAATGTTGCTTGAATAGTATGTTGATTATTTATAAGCAGTTCTGTGATAAAAGGCTCATCAGGCTAGGTGAACGTGTAGTTTTTAGCTCACCTGACCCTAAGGGTCAGGTGAGCTTTTGTCATCACTTTGCGTCCGTCGTCGTCGTCGTCCGCATCTGTAAACTTTTCATACTTTCTTCTTCTTCTTTGAAACCACTGAACTGATTTGGACCAAATTTGGCAGAAATGTTCATTAGGAGGTCCTCTACTAAATTTGTTATTTTGGTGCAGATCGGAAATCCAACATGGCCGCCAGGGCCAATAATGTGTTCTGATTGGTTGAAACTTTGAAAATCTTCTTGTCAGAAACTACTCAGCCGATGGAATTGTAACATTATAGAAATGATGACTGGATGGTCCTCTACTAAATTTGTTATTTTTGTGCCGATCGCATATCCAAGATGGCCGCCATGACTCGACTTAGTTTTAACATAGAACCCTATGGGAAAAATGTTTTCCTCTGAAAGCAGTAAGTGAATTTAAAGCAAACATGACATGAATGGTCCTTAGGTGGTCAACTTTCAAAATAATGTCATGTGACCCCGACCTCCATCCAAGATGGCCACCATCAGCGAACATAGTTTTAACATAGGACCCTATGGAAAAAATGTTTAAAAATTGTTTCCTCTGAAACCAGTAAGTCAATTTAAAGCAAAC
>MJUT01031499.1:638046-655143 GCA_002080005.1 Gigantidas platifrons
CCATCAGCGGACCATTGGACTGTATGGGAATTTCATTGAAAAACCTTTTTGTGAGAAACTACTCAACAAATTGAATATTTTGCATTATATGAATGTTACTTGGATGGTTCTACACCTGATCTATTATTTTGGTGCAGATTGGAAATTCAAGGTGACCCCCATTGACGAATGAAGTTTAACATACCGGTAGGTCCTTTACCAGAATTGTAATTTTGGTGCTGATCGGTAATTAAACATGGCTGCCAGGGGTAGATAATGTTTTCTGATTCGTCAATCTTTAAAAATCTTCTGGTCAGAAACTACTGATTCAATTGAATTTGTTTTCTGGTGTGAATGATCTATGGATGGTCCTCTACCTAAGTTGTAAATTTGGTTCCGATTGGAAATTCATAGAAGCCTACAAGACCCAATGAGTTGTTCTTCTCAGAAAGTACCAAGCCAGTTGACTTGATTTGTTCTATGCTGCTCCTATCTGCAAACAGAAAGACTTGAAAAATATGCTTGTTGATAACCTTCTTCAAGAATTAAAACTTAAGCAGTCTAATATACTTACCATGGGAGATTTTAATTTTGACTTTAGGTTTTCAGAATTTATGGAGCACACATTCAATAGTAAGCAAATTGTGTCTTAAGTCGCAAGAAAATATGAATCTTTGTTAGACTTCACGTTCCTAAGGATTTACCCTGCCAATTATTACCAGGTGAGCGATGACAGGCTCTCCAGAGCCTCTAGTTGTAATTTACAAAGCTGGGCGCGAACCCATGCCGTATTGGCGATAGGCTTGTACGAGTTGTTAGATCCAACGACCTAGCTCATTGAGTCACCCGGGCCCCTTTATCATTTTGAAGTCAACAGACCAAATATAAGTGACATATAGAAACTATTACTATAACCGTGAATTGCAAGCAACTGTTATTTTGAGTAGTTGTTTATTGAATCATTAATTAGTGTTTAATGTCAACTTTAGCGGTATTTCACGATATAGCAGAAATACTACTAAAGTTTGTGTTAAACATCAAACCAGCCAATCAGTCAATAAACAATTACTCAAAATATTGAGGATACATTTAACGTTCTACAAAAAAAAACCAGTTCCTCAATTTTTGTGCATAGAACATAAAGATTTGATGTGCAAGAAAATATTATTATGGTTGCTTCAGTACTAATGTACTAAATTTTCTCCTAATTGGATGAGGAGCCATCATGGTCATGACCATATGGTAGTTGAATTTACAACTACCTGTGCGATCAATGCCTATCACCACTACAGTTGTGAATTCAAATCCCGCTCATGACATGGTGTACTCGATACATTATGTGATAAAGTTTGTCAGTGACTTGCGATAGGTCAGTGGTTTTCTGCGGGTACTCCGGTTTCCTCCACTAAAAATGTTTTCTGTATCTCTTCTTCTTTTTCTGTATATTGCCATTGAAAAGCTCTTGATAATATCATCTTTGGTCAGGTTTTTCTCATTTTACTGTTTTGTTAAAATTTAATCTTTTTTTTTTCTTAATCTGATGTAATTAAATTTACAGGTGAAATTACAGGTAAAAATGTTGAACAAATGTAATGTAAGATAATGCACCCACTTTCCCAGTATTCTAATAATATATTCCCTGGAGGCTTTCAAATTTTAAAATTATCAATATCATTTTTCCATGTGCAAATGTACAATTTTGTTAAAACAATTTAACAATTTTTTTAAATATTAAAGAATTAAAAACCTATTATGCATCTCACTAACATTAGCATGTCCTTAAAGGCAATGTCTAAATATTGAACTTGATTCCAACAATGGTGCCTCTTAAGGCCGGTACACACGATAAGATTTGTATCATAAGACTTGTATTATGATACAAAATCGTATCGTGTGTACAGTCTAAATACAGTGTATTATAAGATTTTTTTAAATCTTATGAGACTGTATTAAGGATAGAGCAATGTTCTATCCTTAATACAAGTCTTAGCTGACCTTTCATTTTTATCCAATCACAATTATCAATTTGGGGGTTACACATCTGCATCAGTACCATAATAAATACACGTGTAACTTAAAGCACATGGTTCTTGCAAGACATGGCCGACTTCTCAAATATTGATGTGGAAAAGCTTGTTGCATAGGAAGAAGAGGAAGATTGATGGAAGATATCGGGGGAAAATTAAAACTTTTTATAGCAATTTGGATCTTCTCAGCTCTTCTAGTAAGGCATGATATGCTACAAAACATTTCTTCGTTTTATCCAAGGTCTTGTCCAGCAGTTCCTCTTAACTTTCCTCTTTTTCAATAATTTTATAGCGCACATAGCAACATAATGGACAGAGTCAGGGGCGGATCCAGGGGGGGGGGGCACACCCGTCACGCGCCCCCCTAAAATTGAAAAAAATATGATTTTTTTGCGTAAAATCGCTATTTTTTTCACACGGTAAGTGCACCCCCTAACTTGAAATCCTTGATCCGCCCCTGAAAGATGCAATTATTTCATCTTCCATTGTTAACACCATTTGGCGGGAAAAATCAGGAGGTTTTTGATAATTTAATCTGATAAGATTAATCTTAGTGTGTGTACAAGAGTCTTATAATACAAAATGATACAAATCTTATCGTGTGTACCGGCCTTTATCCTTAAAGGCAATGTCTAAATATCAGACTTGATTTCAGCAGTGGTGCCTCTTATCCTTAGGCAATGTCTAAATATCGAACTTGATTCCAACAATGATGCCTCTTATCCTTAGGCAATGTCTAAATACTTGATTCCAACAATGGTGCCTCTTATCCTTAGGCAATGTCTAAATACTTGATTCCAACAATGGTGCCTCTTATCCTTAGGCAATGTCTAAATATCGAACTTGATTCCAACAATGGATCCTCTTATTACCAAGGCATCAATATATTGACTTTGATCTTTCATTTAAGTGACATTATAAAAGTGGTATGGATTAATTGCCCTGTTTTAAGACAGAATTGAATGCCGTGGGAGAATCAATAACTGATTTCCTAATTGAATTGACAGGGTTGACTATTGCCACCTGTGACCACTCCGTATTGAGTAATCGTCTGATATAATCTTCTCATTACAAGTTATCCAGATGCTTTATGAAAGTAGTGCTTTCAATTTCACCAACATTCCTGAGGATATTTTTGATTGTTTCTTGATTTTTATGTAGCAAGTAAAATTTAGGTGTTTCTTCAGTGTGAATGGGTGCATGAACTTTGTTATCATTTAGTGGGCTCTGTGGACGTGATCGTATGGTAGTTGGATTTACAACTACCTATGCAATCAGTGCTTATTACCACTAAAGTGGTGAGTTCGAATCCCACTTATGGCAAGGTGTACTCGATACAACATTAAGAAATTTGGTGTCCAGCAGAAAATTATTTGCGAGTTTTATTTCAGAAATCTACTAAAAGTCCAGGAAATGGGCATACCTGTGACCTACCATCAAACCCATTCACAGGGAAAGGTGCTCTTAAGTTTGACCCAGAAGGCAAGAGAATAGACTATATCTTATACAGAAGTAACAAAGGTAAAGCAATTAATTAAGGGTTAGGATTATGATGTTTAATGCCACTTCCAACAATATTTCAGCTATATCATGTCGGTCAGTTTTTTTGGTGGAGGAAGAAAACCACCGACCTGCCGCAAGTGACTGACAAACTTTACGTATGAATTAACTCGGTTAGGGTTATGATGTTTAATGCCACTTTGAACAATATTTCAGTTATATCGTGGCTGTCAGTTTTATTGGTGGAGGAAAACTGAGTACCCGGAAAAAACCACCGACCTGTCACAAGTCACTGACAAACTTTACTTATGAATCAATGATCTTTCATAATCCATATACTGCAAGAATGAATCTATTAACAAATGATTGTCATTTTAACGATCGCTGTTTTCAGTGCCGTAGGACACAAAAGCTGCTTGAATTACATACCTTCCTTTAATTATTGTACTGTCTGACAAGGTTCGGGAAGTAAATTAACACTGTATTGGAATAATGGAATAATATAATTGGCACCTGATACTCGGAAGATTCTGACCAATTTTACATAATATGTAATAATTACATAAGATGATTGGAACAAGTAATACCGTTATGTACTTCTGTTATCATTAGAGAACAGTAAGGACATTCGGTACATAATGAGACAATTTTGTTGCACAAACGAATACAGCAGGAACAGAAATGTGCAGATTCTGACCAATTTTATATATTATGTAATAATTACATATAAGATAATTGGAACAAGTAATACCGTTATGTAATTCTGTTATCGTTAGAAAACAGTAAGGACATTGGGTGTGTTAAAGTATGGAGACAGGTTTGTTGCACAAACAAATGCACCAGGAACAGAAATGTGCTGACAAGTGACAAATGAATTTTAAAAGGGTTTAAAAAAAATTAGGTACATTAAAGTAACGAGACAATTTTGTTGCACAAACGAATGCACCAGGAACAGAAATGTGCTGATTACTTGTTTTTTTTTTTTAAATTGATTTTAAAAGGGGTTAAAAAAAAGTCACGTAAAAATCGAATAGCGTTGAAAATGCACTTAGGGTGACTTGGTGTACATGTGCAGAGTATAATTATATAAAGATATTTTATCTGTACTGGTAAAATTAGGAAGGAAAATGGTTAAAATGTTGAAACATGTAGGAAGAAAAGAAATGTTTATGCTAATTATGTAATTTGGTCAAAATTTCAAAACATTTTTACTGTTAAAGATAAAACAGAGATGAAATTGAAAATTATGTAATCAGTTGTTTGTTTTAATACATGTAGTTCATTCCATTCAAATGTAGAAGTTGGTAGACAAATAAAACAGTTTGAAAATCCTAAAGGAAAGAGGGGGTCCTCAAGCACAGACATGGTCGTATAAAGACGACAGGCTATTTTTCATCTGACCTAAGTATGCCTTTGACCAACACATTATTATAACTTGATTATTATATATACCGGTAAGAAATCAGTTCAAGCAAATGAAATTCTTTATTTTATTAGTATTATATCTTGACTTTCAATATTAGAATCAGGACTTAAACTTTTGTGTCCGATATATTTTGTGTGTAATTTTTTCGGAAGAAAACATATTTTTAAGTGATTTTTTTTCTTAGGAATTGATATTGTACCAGAAGAATGTAATGTTACCATGGGAACCATTCCAGATAGAAAATATCCATTTTCTGATCATGAAGGGGTTGCTGCAATATTTTCAATAAATCAGAATGCAAAATGTAAGTATTTCTTAGTTGTATTGAAAACACAGAGGAAGGAGAATCGAGTACAGTTGCCCTGTCTTATAAGGCCATTTTTTTAATTGCAAAAGACTATTTTATATCTCTCCCTTGATGTCACCTCTATGGAACCACCCACTGTGTTTCCTGTCTGTGGTTCATTGGACTCCTATTTAACTCCAAAACCAATTAATTAAAAAATCTTGTAAAATGTATATAAACATAAATATATAGCATTTACCACATAAGTTTCATATTGTATCTGGATAAAACTGTAATATCAGTAGAAACATATTAAAGTATTTTGAAGTTTCAAATATAATAAATATAGATTCTCCTTCAGTTGCCTGTTGGTTACGATATTTCTCCACTCAAGAGAGTTAAATTAAAAATTTTAACAACAAGCCGTCAGGCGAGTGGTTAAAATTTGTAATTTAACTCTCGAGAGTGGAGAAATATCGTAACCCACCTGGGCAACTGAAGGAGAATTTGTTTCTCCCATTATTTAACACGAACTTTATTTCAAAAGCCGTCAAACGAGTCAAATGCGGGGAAAGGCATGAGACATTACAGATTTTTCCACCACTGGTTCAGCGGGGTTAAAACGATGTCATAATGGGAGAATAAATATTGCAAATGGTCAAGATTTTTAATTCAGATGAAATATGTCCTATTTTAACTTCTAGAATTTGATTGAATGATGAAACAGAAAATTGGGTAATGAGAGCATGTCTGATGAAATTTTTTTTTTAAAAAGGACGAAAATCATATCATTTTAATTATAAAATGATTATTCAATCTGATTTCAGCAACCGATGGAGATATCTATAACAAGACAGAAATAGAAGGTATTGTTAACAACTGTCTGACTGTGATAGAAAAAGGACTGAAGAAAGCCTCCAGTGATTGTACATTCTACACCATTCTAGCCGTCATGTCTGTATTCCTTCTCTATATCATTTCCTCCGTCGACGTACCGTTTGGTCTTGGATTAATACGAGGAGTTATTCTAGTTCTGCTGACCTTGACCTTCGGATTTTCCATATGGAATAGACTTATATTGAACAAAATGGAGGAACATGGACTTATTAATTCTCAAAAAGATATGGAGAATTATCTGGTATTTTTGAGAAAATAATCAGAAAAGCCCTGTGATTTTTTTAACTTTATTTCAAGGATATGTACTTTCAATTTTTTTTTATATTTACTGGTACTTGAAGCAATGTTCGTCTTTCATTTGGTAAAGATCTCTTATTGTTTAAGAGTTGGGAACAATATATTTTTACAATTTTTTTTTCTCAGATATATTTTGTTAAATGATCACATTTACATTGTTTTCTCCTCTTTTAATAAATTATACATATTTGTCCAAAAAAAGATGTTGACACTTCTCCTGCCAAAGATGAAATGTATGCATAAATCACACAAATGAAATCTGCAATCTTTATAAGAGGACCTTCCATAGATGCTTCCTATCAAGTTTGGGTTCATTTGGCCAAGCGGTTTCAGAGAAGAAGATTCAAATGTGAAAAGTAAATGGAATGACAGATGCCAAGTGATGGTAAAAGCTCACGTTGCCTTTGACAAGGTGAGCTGAAAAAGAAAAAAATTATCTACAATACACTACACAGAAAATTAAAGATTGAGCAACACAAACCTTACAAAAAACCAGGGATGAACTCAAGAAGGATGTGTAGTTTCTGCTCCACTAGTGGCACCTGTCGTGTTACCCATGTCCATAGTATTTTCAATAATGACTAACATTCCAAATATTTTAATATTTTATTTGGCACTATCAACACATACTGTATAATAATTTACACATGATCTTGCCACTGTATAATATATACAGTTATCTCATTATGCAACTAATACATGTATATTAGATTTCCCTTTATTTTGACTAGATAATACCAACCGATTGTTCATAATTTAAATGGGAACATCTGTAAACAATTTAAAGGAGGCATGATATGACTGATGTCATTTGACATTGATAAAAAAAAAACTTTTATAACCCACTTGAGTACATTGATATAAATATTATCAAATCTTAACCATCTTAACATCTAAACACACAGATATAAATGAGATTTCTGATAGCAAGAATATAATAAACAAAACACAACCAAAGTTACCAAAATATACTATATATAGCTATGAATAGACAGCATTATTTAGCATAATACACATATCTACAAATATACATGAAAATCTAAGATTGAATTTTATTGAAAAGCATTTAATAAAATGACACAAAATACCTAAAATTTCTTCAATGTTTTAAATGTCTTGTGGAACTTATTTAAAAAAAAAAAAACATTTATCACTTCATCCTATTTTTTTTTATTTCTATTTTTTAAACAATCTTCTTGGAGGTATTTGAAAACTACTTGTCCCATCCACCAGGGTTCGAAATTACCATAGGTCCGATAGCCCGAGGCTAGAAGAATTGCGCTCAGGCTAAGCCAAGTTGTATTATCGTAGACCGTGTGTCTAGGTGATTTACGACTATCAATTTCCGGAAATTGTATTCCGCACGGACATCGTGTTCTATCTTATGTAAAATCCTTGGTCATATCGGCACTTGAAATAAACTACTCTTTTCTCCGCTATATGTATGAACTTATATGACTATGATCACGAGTTCAAGGTTACTTTTCAATAAAAACATAATTATGTGAAAATTCTTACCGGGAGTTTCAAAACCAGAGTCTAAACGGAAAGTTGACACCCATGAAAGTAACAAGGCATACAATGCCACAAAAAGGAAGAGAACATTTCAACCTCATTGGCTTCAAATGTACAAATGGCTACATTTTGATAGAGAAAGTCAGCTGATGTCCTGTGACTTTTGTAAAAAAAAATTGGGAAAGACGACCCAGACGGTAAATTTGTTAAGACACCAATAATTTCAAAAAAGACACCTTAGATTACCACAATGGAAATAAAGATTATGAACTGGAACCTGAGGACAAATACAAATTCAGAATAAAACAAAATTATTTAAATATTTGCCTTTTATTCACATTTTTCAATCTTTGAAACCAAAAATATATACTTTTTTGACACAATATTTGCACATCTCACACATTCAAAACAGACTTAGAATGCAGGATTTTGCATGTAATTATTAAAAAAAAATCTTTGAGGGGGGGATGCCCCCCAAACCCCCTTAGCAGTTTTGGATCGCTTTGAGACCCTCACCGCAATGACAGGTCTAGACATTTTCCTTCAGGGCTAGAATAGATTAAACCAGTCTAGCCCTGCAGTCTAGACATCAATTGCCATTAAATTCTATCCCTGATCCACTAAATAAATAAAAAGTGAGGGGCAGTTCAAAACAATCTCTAGGACAATAGACTTAACAATAAAACAGTCATGTGACTCACAGTACCCCTCTTGTATACTTTTCATACAGCATGATCATTAACATGTAACTTAATATGCACCGGTGTAATGTATGATAAAAACCTGTCATGACTTCTGCAATTGTAATTCCTTTTATGGAAACATTTATTGACAATACAGAAATTTATGTCTGACATGCATCTCCAGCAATTAAACGAAAAATATATTAACAAAATCAATCAATTAAAAAAATTGACCCCAGACAAAACTCATCAAAACAAATTCAAAATTACGCAAAAATCATTTAATTGTGTGAATATCATCCATCTGCATGAAAAAGTTTACAATAAACTGACTGATTTGATCTAGGGTAAAATTTGTATTTATCATCAGGTAGTAATATCAAATTTCCATATTTACAACAAAACGAGAGAAAATAAATACTGTCAAATGATTAAATCCCACTTTTGTGAGATTTATAAATATTATGCATATGTATCTGGAAAAAAATAACATCCTATATATCATATATTCACAAATATTCTTCTAAATCTTGATAATACCATGTTTTATTTTTTACGAAGTGTTCTAGAGACCCGTATTCATTTATATTTGCATGTATATCTTGTGCATTTATTTAACACCAGCATTTATATTGTTACAGTTTCATAGTAATTAGCTTTTTTTCTATTTTTAATTTAAAATAGTAAACCCTTAAAATAACCCTGTGACAACTAATAGCCAGAATTTATTTTTAAATCTCTGCCACAATTTAATAACATCATTTGTACTGTTACAGTTTACTACTATTTAGCTTTTATTTTAATTTTTAATCTAAAATAGTTAACTCTTAAAACAGCTCTTCCACAACTTCTAGCAATATTTTTCTTCTTAACAAAAATTCATGTCACAATTTTTTTTTTTAAAACAATTAGATTAAGTTACAAAAGTTATTAGCTAGCTATATGGTGGTAGTATTTATGACATAGGTATTTCATGTGTAGCAGCGTATCGTCCGTACACTTGATGAAACAGCTGTCTCTCAATGTCAATTAGAAGAGAGCTAGCTCCAAGTCTAAACAGCTGAGCATTTAACCAATCATCACCCAGTTCTTCTTTCATTAATATTAACCATGTACAGGCATCTTTAGCACTTCTTATACCACCTGCTGGCTTAAATCCAACCTGTTCAAATAAACAGAGATGTCGTTAACTTTAATCAAAATTTACTAGCCTCTAGATCCGATATCCTTACATATTCCTGAAAATTGATTTGTAGACGAGTTAAAATTGCAATATAATTTTACATGGAAAGATTAAATTTCTTCAAATTTATCCTTGATGTAGTGAATTAATGGATTGTGGGTTAGAGCCACTGTCTGGTCAAACCAAAGACTGAAAAACTAAAAATTGGTATTAGCAGCTTCTCCATTAAGCACACTGCATAGAAGGAGTAAAGAGTGGTTGGGTCAGAATCAGTCAAATGTGTCAGAGTGGAGCTATTTGTCTACCAGTGGACGGTTGTTTCAGTTAACTAGCACTATAAAAATCCAACTAAGCATGTTGGTCTAGTATGAAGTGGACATCATCATCATTTCATCATATGTAACTTGTTCTCACCATGATATACCTGGAAAAAACTGCTCATTTGGCATTAAACAACAATCACTCACTTATTCACTCATAGTACTTTCATTCTTATATATACCCATTTCCACTTTAATATTTAAAATGTGTTTCTATAGTAGCAGAAATTTAAAAAGTAAATTTTATTGATATGCAAGTTAATTTTGTAGATTTATAAAATACCTTGTATCCTGTTCTCTGATAGTATTCTCTAATAGCTCTGACCATAACCAAGGCAACAGGAAACACAGCGTTTACCCCTTCTTTTCCAGTAGATGTCTTGATAAAATCAGCACCTGAAGTATAAAGTGTATATGTGAGCATATAGGATCAAAAATTAGGTTTATGCTTGACAATATTTGTTTAAATTCACCCAGTGGTTTCAAAAGTTGAAATTTATATTTAAAGTAACGGAGGCCATCTTTGAAGGTGGGCAACAACCCTTCTAGCCAAGTTTGGCTTGATTTCGAAAGAATAAAAATTTACGATAAGACGACAAACTCACCAGCTCAATATTTGCAAATATAATAAGCCTATCAACTGAATACTCTACCTCCTCATTAACGTAATGGTTATCATGATCACCTCCAGTGTCTTAGAGCAGATGTTCTATCCATGGTTAGGTCAAACCAAGGACATAAAATTGGTACTTGCTACTTCTCCACTAAGCATACAGCATTAAGGAGTTGAAGCACAGATTGGTTGGCCCAGAGTCAGTATAATGTGTCAGAGTGGAACGAAATATCAGCGGATTGTTGTTTTAGTGAGCTAATACTATAAATATCCAACTAAGCACATTGGTCAAAGCAGACATCATTGTCATCTCATCAAAAGTTACTTGTTCTAACCATGATTTAGCTGAAAAATTGCTCAGTTGGCATTAAACAACAATCACTCATTCATTTACTCAACTGAATACTCACCAGCCATCATGCATACAAGACTTGCTTTGTAGACATTAGCCATGTTACCCAGCTCTCCTGTAGCTAAGATGGTTTTAAGATGGGCTTCACCACAAGCCTCCCTCATTGACTTTACCTCTTCATAAACACCTGTAACAAACATTGTCTTCTAAAACTTCTAAAACACATTACCACAGGTACTAGGTTTTTTTTAATGAATGTCCTCTCTCCAAAGTAAATATCAAATCAAATTATATAGACTTGTCATGCCAAGGTTTATAAAACTAAGGGTCTCCTCCCTCAGGCATAGGTGACCTTAGTCAAGTTTGTCTATCCTGCTAAGGTCGTTTGGTTTTATTGCTCCCAAAACTTTAAATTATTTGGTTTTCCAATCTTTCGATTTTTGGTGTACCTGAAGGTTATTCCAGAAACGTGCTGTCCGCACTAAATTTGATGTTTACGTTTTTATATATAGTGATTCCATCTGTATTTTTATTTTAATTGCACAATCAGTCCAGAAAAACCAGAATGCCTTACCAAATCGAACCATATTTAACTGCATTTTTGCAACTTATGGCCTTCCTCAGATGAAAATTGTTGAAGTTTATCACATATATCAGGCTGTCCAGCACTTTTTGACAAAAAATAAGGGAGAATTTTAGGGATAAAATTAATCAAATTTAGGGCTGAAATTAGGAATTTTATAACTAAATTAGGGCAGTTTTAGACATTTAAATGGACTTGCCTTCGCAAATTTGACAATAAAGAAACTCACAAAAAATACTTTAAGTACAGGAAGGGCGTCTTCCAGGGTTCCATTGTCTAATCTGAATAAGAACTGCAAACTACATTAAGACACATTTTGTATGAATGCATTTTCAAAATTGCTAGAGAAGAAATATAAAAAAAATAGGAATTGACATGAAAAATTAGGGCTTTTTTAGGATTTCCCCTTGAATTCAAAATTTTTTAAGGAATTTTAGCAAAACTAAAAAAAATTAGGAATTTTAGGGCCACTGGACAGCCTGATGTATATATATATCCATGCATATTTCATCCATAACAAAATCTTACAAGATTTTCAGATTTTATTGTGAAATGTTTCAGCACGGATATGTAATAAACTTTAATTAAACTGATTAAAAAAATATTTTAAAAGAAGGAAACAAAAATCATTTTTAAAGTTTTCCTTTCAAAACTAAACATGAATTGAAATCACATGTATCTTTGACGTTTGTTGTTTGTTTGTTTGTTTGTTTGTTTGATGGTGTTCAATGCCACTTTCAACAATATTTCAATTATATCGTGGCGGTCAGTTTTATTGGTGGAGGAAACCAGAGGACCCAGAGAAAACCACAGACCTGTCGCAAGTCACTGACAAACTATATCACATAATCTTGTACATCTCGCCCTGATCAAGATTCAAACTCACATCAGTGGTGATAGGCACTGATTGCATAGGTAGTTGTAAATCCAACTACCATATGACGGCCCCTGTATCTTTGAAGATTGTTATTGAATTATGCGTCCATCTGTGTTGACTGGACTCTTTTGTACAATTACCAATAGCCAGAAGGTATAAGAAATCCTTAGTTATGTACCTCTCCAGTTGCCTGTAAGAGCAAACTGTCTATTTATAACTATATCAATTTCACTGGCACCATCAGCTACAGCCATTCGGATCTCCTCTAACCTTGTCTTTAGTGGTGTCTGTCCTGTAGGAAAACCTGTGGCCACTGTCAACAGAAAATATATGCATGTATTTACGGGTAGATTTCCTGTACCCATTTTCCTAGCGATAAATAGCATCAGTTTAAAAAACCTTTCAATATTTTCATGAGGGGGAAAGAGTGATGGTGTTTAATGCCACTTCAACAATATTTCAGTTATATCATGGCGGTCAGTTTTATTGGTGGAGGAAATCAGAATACCCAGAGAAAACCACCGACAAACTTTATCCCAAAATGTTGTATCACGTATACCTTGCTTGAGCAGGATTCGAACTCGCAACATTAGTGGTGGATATTTTCATGAAGACAATATTATCCCTCTTTGGAAAGTGTACATCCTGTTGATTCTATAGGTAGGTGAGAAGATTTAACAGCTTTTGAAGCTTGGGCAGAATCAAATGCTTTACTAGAGTACACATATCTTCTTCTTTTTTTTTTTACTTTTTTTCTTCACTGAAGCAACATAAATATATGTTAAGATAGATATACAATGAATGTTTTTAAGCTCTGATTCAGCTACTCTAGTATGATATACAATGAATGTTTTTAAGCTCTGATTCAGCTACTCTAGTATGATATACAATGAATGTTTTTAAGCTCTGATTCAGCTACTCTAGTATGATATACAATGAATGTTTTTAAGCTCTGATTCAGCTACTCTAGTATGATATACAATGAATGTTTTTAAGCTCTGATTCAGCTACTCTAGTATGATATACACAAACAACTTGGCTAAAGCTATGCATATATGTGATGCATAAGCAGCTTTTAAAGCTTTGACTTAGTCATCAACTCTACTAAGTATACAAACCGCACCGGTAGTGTAATGGTTAGTGTGACTGCCTCGAGTGCAGCCGTCTGTGAGTCAAACCAAAGACTATAAAATTGGTATTTTCTGCTTCTCTGCTAAGCATGCAGCTTTTAGGAGTAAGAGCAAAGACTGGTTAGCAAGGGTCAGGATAAAGTGTCCAATTGGAGTGCCATGTCTACCTACATACTGTTGTTTCAGTGAGTTAGCTTTATAAAGATCAAATAAAGAGTGTTGGTCTAGTACAAAGCGGACATCATTATATTCATTGAATATAACTTATTCTCACCATGATACAGCTGAAAATTTGCTCATTTGGCATTACACAATCAATTACTCGTTCACTACTACGTAGACACAAACAATTTACAAGTATGCTAGATGAGTTAGCAGCTTTTAAAGCTTTGACCAAGTCAGCTACACAAATAGCTATATAGGGATACACAAAATTACCAGATGCTACAAGTATGTGAAATCCATTAACAGCTCTTAAAAACTTTGGCCGAGTCATCCACTCTACTAGATAGTAGATATACACAAAAAAGTTACCCGAAGCTAACAAACAACTCACCTGACGCTACAGGTATGTGTGATGCATTGGCAGCTTTTAAAGCTTTGACTGAGTCAGCTACTCTACTAGGGTAGACACAAACTGCTCCAACTGTTATACCTGTAGTGAAGATAAATTATGACCTATGTATAATGCACTAGATTTTACATAGATTCTTTATTTTGCAGGATGATTTTTTTCGAAAGTCTATGCACATTTATTGACACCAACTAGCTTTTTCTGGAAGTTTTCAAGGCCATGAGGCAGTGCACATTATGCAACCCTGATCACAGTATTCAATTATGTTAAGGTACTACAAACATATTTTCATTTTGTTTTTATCTTATACTACTGAGAATTTGTATTTCAGAGATCCTTTTGATTTAAAATGTTTTACAGATTCAAGAAAATGAATTTCTTTTTGTCAAATTCAGCAGCAAATGAACATATCTGTTACCCGGTTTTTGCATCCATGGTATATTAAACCCCCTAATTATGATGTAATGAACTCTCTATTTTGGTAAAAATGAGGATGTTCAATTTAATATGATGGGATTCATAATAAAATAAGACTGAAATTTGATCCCGAGGTCAAAATACCATATTGTATTTTGTATACAGGGTAAATTTTTCATGGGAACAAAATATAATAAGACATTGGTAATATTAATTTACAGTAAGGTGCTTCATCATTGTCACAAAATTATCTTTTTTATCAATACAACCAGATAACTGTTTGGCTTAGTTTTTTTTACCACAAGACATTACAACCTCACACACCTTCGTTCTCCATTTGCAGACCTTTGAGTAAGTCTTCCCTCACTGGGTTCTTTGCTTTGAAGCACAGACGGGACACATTAGATGCTGTATCATCTCCTGACAATGTTGTCAAATCTATACAGGTAACTGCTCTTAACAACCAGGCAGACTGTAGTAATATAAAGACAGAACACATGATTTGTTAAATATAGAATAAAGACAGTTACAAAGGTCGAGACAGACATTATCACTAGTATTTCAGCAAGTCCGATGGAACAATATGATATACTAGTAATAAATGTTTGTAGAGACGTTCAATACTGACATGATTGTTTTTATTGACAATGGCATCACGTGTTTGATGTCACACCAACCCAGAGTCAGTTTCTTGATACTGACAATATCACTGTGTTATGGTTATGGTGTTTAACGCCACTTTCAACAATATTTCAATAATATCGTGACGGTATATCACTCTGTGGGATCATAGGAAAAATGTCTAAATTACAGTTAAAGTATCATCTCCTGACAATATTGTTAATGTTATACATATCGCTGTTCTTTTTTTGTTGATTTTTTTGTCTGTGTTATTCCAGAAACGTATGGTGCACACTAAATTTGATATATACACTTTTATTATATTGAATAGTTCATTTACCCTGTTCATTTTTTTTTACACTTGCGAAGCTACCTTGAAAGTTGCTTTATTTAATGGATGAAAAAAGAACATCTACAAAGTGCTAAACAAATTAGTTTTGGTATCAATCAACTTCAGTGAGTGGGTGTTTAATGCCAAATAAACAATTTTTGGCTATATCATGGCAAGAACAAGTTAGTAGACATTCGATGAGATGATGGTGTCTAATTTGTACTAGACCAACACACTTATTTGGATTTTTATAGTGCTAGCTCACTGAAATAGCAGTGCGTGGATAGACATGTCACCTCACGCGGACACATTATCCTGATTTTGAGCCAACCAGTCTTTGATCTTTCTCCTAAATGCTGCGTGCTGAGCGGAGAAGCAACAAATACCAATTGTGTAGTCTTTGGTTTGATCTGATCGGAGCTCCTACCCACGATCTACCACACTCGAGGCTAGAACACTGAAACAATAGTTTTCAGGCAGACATGTGACTTTGTCGCTCCATTCGGACACATTATCCTGATTCTGAGCCAAACAGTCTATGCTCTTACCCCTTCATGCTGCATGCTTAGCTGAGAAGCAGCAAATACCAATTTTATAGTCTTTGATTTGATCCAACCAGTGGAAATTTAAAAACTATAGACTCCCAGGAGCCTGTATAGCTCACCTGGGTATAACGACATCAGCCAATAAAACTTAATAACTTTGGTAAAAAAAATAACAAATGTAGCCCTCGTCATTGCAGACCTCTTCTCCAAAAAAATTTGGGCAGGGGTCCCCCCCTTTAATGTAAGTTATCAAAATTGCTGTAAAAAAACATATATGTCAATGATTCTCAAAATTTAGCTTTTGCTACTTCACATTATGTAATAGAGTTGCTTCCCTTTGATTATTTGAGTCAACAAAACTACAGGCTCAGCACTGAGCTCAGCCTGTGTCACTCACCTTGCATTCTGCTCTGAAGAAACTTAATACAGAACATTCCATAGCCTATAGGTGCTTCCCACAGGCCTCTACATTAACACTTTTTTTAACTTGTCTCTTCGGACATTACTAACTAAAACGAGTTGCAAGTCAAAATCATTTGGTCTTGTTTTATACTCGGCTATAAAAAAAACTTCCGGTAGGGGATGGGGATGACCTCGGGCCTCAACTCTTGGGGAATTTAATTTATCTATTCACCCCGATCATAAATATATATGATTTGGGGGAGGGGATCTCAACCATTAAAAAGTTCACCTCAGGTAGGGGGTGGGGTATGACCCCCGGGGCCTGAGCTATAAGGCATTTAATTTACCTAGTTACCCTGATCATAAATATATATGGCTTAGGGGTGGGGATCCCAACCATTAAAAAGTTCACTTCAGTTAGGGGGTGGGGTAAGACCCATGGGGGGCCTGAGCTACAAGGCATTTAATTTGCCTAGTCACCCTGATCATAAATATATATGGTTTAGGGGTGGGGATCTCAACCATTAAAAAGTTCACTT
>MJUT01031499.1:656364-714218 GCA_002080005.1 Gigantidas platifrons
TTTTATAGAGGACCTCCTGATGCACATTCCTGCCAAGTTTGGTTCCATTTGGCTCAGTGGTTTCTGAGGAGAAGATTGAAATGTGAAAAGCTAACGACCGACGACGACGACGACGGACGCCAAGTGATGGCAATAGCTCACATGACCCTTTGGGTCAGGTGAGCTAACAAGTTTATAATTCAAACACAAAGAGAAAAGTTGATAACAACCTAGGTCCATGAAGTGTTGACAAGAAAGAGGACAAGTAATATCTACTTAAATCAATGCAACTACTTTTTGTTTATAAACATGCATAAGATTTTAACTGTTTTATATGTAAACATACAAGTGACTTTAACTGTCAATTATACCTGCCACTGTTTCTTAACACATCTCCTTGTCCCTAGAGTCTCAGCTCTTCTCTTTACAGCTGGTAGGTTTATATATACATTTTCTAACCAGCTAGCATCTGAAATAACATTATCGCCAACATTATTGCATTTTCAAGATAACACAATTCTTTGAAAATATCTTCATGAGGAGACAGTGTGCAAATGTTGAATGATCTACAATTTTTATCTTCTATAAAGTCTTCTGTCTTGTCATCAATGAGATATAAACTTAAACCAAGCTGATATGTACTTGATTTACAGTGCAACATGTGACAAAGTTTACCATGTGACTACAAAGATTTATGGTTTTCTCATGTTATTCTAGCTTTAGCTTCCTCCACCACTTAAGCTGACCAACATAATATAGCTAAAATATTGTTCAAAGGAGTCGCATACATACACTACAGTACAGTCAGAGACATAGTGTGATAAATCTCTGACAGACATATCACTCATCTTGGTTATACATTGTATGGATATATCTTTTGTTCAGTTTAATATATCTTCAAAATTTATTTTGTATTTAGAGTGTAACTGTAGGATTAAATATTGTCCTCTGTTACACTATTGTTTCCTATGATAAAGTCTGAGGACGGAATAAAGTGCAGAAGTGACTTCTTTTGGTCTGCATGGTGGGGATTTTTCGTTTGAAAAAGATACCATAGGACACACTTTCACAGGATAATATTATGGCTTACATAACTGACTTGCTATCACACAAAAGACATGATAAGAGAGTAACTAAATATATTAAACAGATCAAAAGATATATCAGTTTGGTTTTAGTTGGTTTTATGGTGCTTAACACCTCGTCCTGAACGGGAGTCGAACCAACAACATCAGTGGTGATAGGCACCGATTGCATAGGTAGTTGTAAATCCAACTACCATACTATCACCACCACGACCGACCCTCTATTAAAAGGTCATATTGACCCAAGGCCAATGATGGCATCAATAAATGTCAAGTTTTAGAGAATTGACAAGACAAGTTATCTCGTTTGTTGTAAAACATCTAAGGTTATAGCAATAATTAAGCTTGCTTTTTACTCCGAAACACGGATATAGCTATTATTGGTGTATTGCAGTTTGCACTGTCTCAAAACTGGGTCAAAATCTACAACAAAAATATAGGTCAATTAAGTTGGTCAAACTCAGTGTCATGTCACTTGCGGTTACATAAATTATTATATTTGTGTGACATATCACTATGCCGATATATATGAGACGAATATATTTTCTGTTCATCTAATTTCATGCATTTGGAGTTACCAAATTCAGTCCCCGGATTTCTGTCTGCCATGTTTTCGTGATCGTTGTAACTAAGACGCTTTAATGTAAGTTTTCCATTGTATTAAAACATTCAAATGATGCAGTATATCTATTTCTTTTGTAAGGTGTTCATTTAATCTAGTATGCACAACATTTTGTGGAGTTGCCTTTCTTAAAAAAATACTCTGTAAACTACAAATGTATATCAACGTTCAGATTTGTCCTACAAAATATTGATCTAGACCTAAATATATCCTTATAAAATAATATCAATACCAAGTAATGTGTCAGATATCTCTTGACATAAAGTTTAATTATTTATACTTGTATTTCTGTAGTTCAACCATAGGGACTTGCTCCAGACCACTAAGTTTGTCCCACTGAATTTTTTTTACTGTCAATGTAATACCCACTTAAACATCACAACGGAGGACGCCATTGCTAACCCTTCCTCGATTCAACTCGTTTTAATTTTATTTCTCTTCAATGTCGGTTGAGCGGGAGGTAGAAATTCACAGCCAACCCGTCCTTCGGATGAGACGTAAATAAAACCGAGGTCCCGTGTTGAGAGATTGCCACCCTCTTCGCACGTTAAAGAACCCAGTGTAACAGCTCACTATGAGCATTATGTTCATGATGAGTGGTCCATAAAAGACCTGTTGCACTGGCTAAATTATCCGTCCCTACCCATCACATTTCCTTGTTTCGAGTCCGGTGGCGTTTAAATTATTCTCGTCCTGAATATAGCTGAAAAATTGCTCGCCGGACGTTAAACACCAACCAATCAATCAATCAATCAATCAATCAATTCCACCTTATTGCTTGTACAAATCTTTTTATTTTGATTCTATTAAACACCAATATGAATAATACTTCATCTGGTTGGAAATACTTAGACCATTTGAAATTCGTTTTTAATCATATTGATCTTGGTCATTTTATTAATAATGAAATTAACTTAAATACTTTCAAAACATTATTTGGATCTTTTGTAAGGAAAAGAGTATTAAAAAAAAAAAAAGGTGTAGTCTTGAATTTTTCAAAAATATTTGTTTATTTCAAGGTAGATAACCGTACTTGTCTAATGTTGTAGAATTTCAGTCGTCAAAGTTAAAATTACTAGCAAGAACTAATACTCTTGCTCTGAACTACACTAAAATACAACGAAGTGACGTGACAGCCCTGAATGCGAGGCGTGTCCTTATAAATATTCATTTAAATAAAGATTATTTTACTTCCTCTCGGGTACTATTTGTACGCGCATTTTTGTTCATTTTACAACTCTTTTATGTTATTAGGTCCATTTCTGCTTAAACTAATCATAACTATCTATGCAGTCAGTTTCTATCACCACTAACGTTGTGAGTTCGAATTCCGACCAGGCGAAGTGTACTCGATACAACATTATGTGATGAAGTTTGTCAGTTACTTGCGACAGGTCGGTGGTTTTCTCCGGGTGCTCGGTTTCCTCCACCAATAAAACTGACCGCCACGATATAACTGAAATATTGTTGAAAGTGGCGCTAAGCACAATAACCATATAATCCCTATCTCCTATAGCCTTTGTTTTATGACTAATCTTATCCAGTAAGGATTGAAATTTCCTAGCTTATTCCACATATTACTTTAACCACAATTTAATTTGTTTTATTTATGCTATTAATGTATTTGTATGGAGAGGGACTAGTAAGTTGTAAAAACTTGTTCCCAAGTATATATATATATTGACAATAAAATCATTATAAAGTAACCACAATTGTTCAAATTATTTTTCACAAATTTAATAAAGATATTTGACAATGCTTTTTTGTATATTGTAGTACAACACATCTATATAAATAATGCTAGAACATATATTCTCTAAGTCTTCGCCATTTACTAATTTTGATACAACAATTTATAATTCTAGATTTCCCATAGACAGACATTTGATAATCGCTTAGCTTACCCATGTATATCATAAAGACGAACTTTAATGCCCGTTTACATGATCAAAGAACTTTGTCAAAGAAAACATTGACCAAGTTATTGATGGAAAAGTTTGATCGTGTAAACGGACATTTAGTCCCTTTTTTGGACCCGCCCTTTCTACGACGTCATAGACGCTGCACGTCATGTAACCAACTGTTTATTGAGTCTAATTATACAGCAGCCATTGCAGTCGCATAAAATTTAGCTCTACGTTTTGTTTAAATTTAAGCAAGTTTACAAGTTTACTCTACAAGCGAATTCATATCTACGTGTCAATATGAATGGTAATTATTATTTTGTTTCGTCTATCTGAATATATATTTATTCGTTAATATTCACGGTGTATGCACCTATGTGCACAGGCCACAGCCGTCTCTTCAACTCTTGGCTGAAAGACTCTTGGGGGGGGTGTGTCATGCGTAAAAATATCCCTTACGCCACCCGTACTGTTCGGTAAGAGATTTACCATACAAGTTTATATTCGAAAAGCAACATACAATTTGGGATTTGCAATAAATAGTGCTGCTATTGAATATGTTTTAAATAGAAATGTCCGCCGACAGAATGATTCAGATTCTAATAAAAACGGGAACCAAGTTGACCGAAAATACAGGCCCGTACACAGGGGGGTGCGAGGGGTGCGAACGCACCCCACAGTCTCCTCAAAAAAAAAATTATAAACAAATTATAAAGCATTGTATTTTGATGTTCTTTTTCATGTACACAATTTCTGCAGCGTGCATCAATGACTGAACAAAGACTTACAGGATTAGCATTGATGCACATACATTATAATATAGGCTATAGGCCTAAAGGTTGGCCTAGAACTAGTGGTAGATAATTTTGGAAAAAGAAATCCAAAGAAAATGGAACTTAAAAACCTGATTTTTGACTGCTAATCAATTCATTTCAATCATATGTCTAACTGAACATTTTAAATATAATTTTTTCTTATATTTTGAAAATACCTTCTGCATCAATTTATTATACCCCCCGCAATGAAGTTGTAGGGGGGTATACTGGTTTCACCATGTCCGTCCGTCTGTCCATCCGTCTATGTCGTACGATAACTTAAGCTGTGTTTCTTAGAATCTTTTAAAATTTTATCAGCTGTTTACTGGTGAAGAGAGAAGGATCCCTTTCATTTTTGACGATTTTCACTTTTGCCGTTCCAGAGTTATTGGGCTTGATATGACGGAAAATAGGATTTTTACCCTATGTCGTATGATAACTTGAGTAGTGTTTCTCAGAATATTTTGAAATTTTAGCAGTAGTTTACTCATGAAGAGAGAAGGGTCTCTTTCATTTTTGATGATATTCACTTTTATTGTTCCAGAGTTAGGAGCCTTACATTTTATACAATGTCGTAGGAAAATTTTAGTAGTGTATGATGGAATCTGGTGAAACTTTACTAAATAATCATTGCCGGGTAATAGAGGAGGGTCCCTTTCATTTTTTGTCGGAACAATCAGTAATGTTTTGGTTATGGAAATAGGTTGGACAGATGCAGGGAGTGGGGGTATATCTTAGTGAGCTGTGCTCACAGTAATACTAGTTAACTTTTAAGTTAGGAATATATAGTTCATATTAAATTCTCTTTATTGCAATACAGCCTGTTATCACAGAAATTTCATTATGTTCATATCACAATATATTTTGTATATTCCATTCCATGATTTGTTGTCATATACAGAGTAACACTGATAGAAAATGAAGGGATATGTTATGAGAAGTTATGGACAGTTCATTGTTATATAGATTTGTTAGTAAATATGTTCAGACTTGCTTTTATTTGCACATCTATTATAAAAGGAATGTAAAATAAATTACATATTTTAAATTATATAACTGTTATAAATGTCTATTTACATAATATTATAACCACATGTTCCCTGTCATCTACAATCATTTTAAGGCAATGTAATTTCTTCATTTTCATTTTCTTACCCCTGGGCCCACTACCAGGGGGACCTGGCTGGAGACCTAGGCGGGCCCCAGACCCTCGGCCTAATTATTTTGCACCCCCCTTTCATAAAACCTGTGTACGGGCCTGAAATACACTGTAATTTTTTAACAAAATTATATACAATGTATCACTTTATTTTAATTGCACTTAATTAATACTAGTAAGTAAAACAATATAAGAATAGCATATAAAATAAGAGAAGCACAATATTAAGCGAGTTCCTGATCTGTTTTGTACTGAACTGGTCAAGCAATAAAACAAGCTCAGTTGTAAAAGTAAGACAAAAGTCCCTGATCAAGAACTGAAGCTATTTATAGGTTTCACAAATTATAATTTAATAGAGTAGACTAAGACAGCAGCCTCGATTATGTCAACAAAGCAACTCCTAAGGGACAGACCATTTAGCTTCAAGGGGGGTTATGTTTTTTTTTTCTAAAAAAATATTCTGATTCCCAATGTTGCTGAAAAAAATATTCTGATTTTGGTGGAGGAACAAAAATAATCTGATTCAGAGTTTTTGTCATATAACCTAATGTTAAATTCTGGAACAAAAAATTCGCGCTTTGCGCGACAAAAATAATAAATATTCTAACTCTCGTGTTGTCCGAAAAAAAAATTCTGAACGAAACAATAAACCATAACCCCCCATGCAAGTTAAATGGTCGGTCCCTAACTATGTGCTGTGGCAGCCGGTTCCACAAAAAATAATGAGGGCTAATGGAAAGACTATTTTAATAATTAATATATACATTTGTATATGTCATGATTGTCTAAAGGTCTGTTTATTTTTACATGTATATCATTTTTTTTTGTCGTTTGCTATACATTGTGACAAGTCGAACATCTGTACGCCTGTTTTCAGAATTATGCCAATTCAGGTGTTGTAACATGTATGTCACCAACACTAGACTCGATGTGTTTCGCTGTCTGTTGGGGTAGTAGGATTACCTAACAACTCGTACTGTAAGCCTATCACCAATACGGCTTTGTACATTACAAAAAGGGTGCACTCGACTCGCAGCCACAAGTGATAAAGTTTACCAGTTGCTTGCCCACCAAAACTGGTCGCCATGATATTTCTGAAATTTGCGTTAAACAAAAATCAATCGATCAATCAATCGCTGTCTATTGGTGACCCACATGAAAGCCCTAAATAGGAACAATTCGAGTTGCTTGATCTCGAACTTATTGTAGGAGTTCGAGGTAGAACAAGCATATTCAACTGACAGTATAATTAGAGATTTATAAATAGACTTGTTCCTTTAGTGAGGTCGATCTGATTAAGGATTGGAAGCCAAGCGATTTATTGGCTTTCGTGCAGACGTTATTACATATCTTTTCCGTGATTGTTAAACCAAGATATTTTGCTTCTTCCAATGACTTGAGTGTATGACCATGTGAGCAAGGCCGACCTTTAACAGCGAATTTGACCAATTGCTTCCAATTTGGCCCCACGCCTAAAGGGCCCGTGCTGGAGTTGTCTACTCTCGTGTGTTCAAGTACACACAACAATATGTAGAGAACTGCAATGGACCCCACACCTCTTAAGACCGGCCTTGACCATGTGTCTTCTACTTTTTTCCTGATCAAATACCATATACTATAGTTCTACAATTATTATCGAAATTACTTGGTTTTTATTGTAGAGTGGAAATACTGAGTGTGCATTGTTTTTATTTATAGGGATATGTGATTTATTGTCCCTTGATGAGTACATTGGAAGGGAAATTAGGAAAATCAGAGTAGATGTTGAACGGGTAAGACCTATAAAACGTAGTTTCCTTTTTATTATCATACTGCTATACACATATTAGCTAAGGTTAGGTCACAGGGACTTGCTCCCGGTGAATAAAAAGATCGACTATCCACATAGCACAGGGACTTGCTCCCGGTGAATAAAAAGATCGACTATCCTCATAGCACAGGGACTTGCTCCCGGTGAATAAAAAGATCGACTATCCACATAGCACAGGGACTTACTCCCGGTGAATAAAAAGATCGACTATCCACATAGCACAGGGACTTGCTCCCGGTGAATGAAAAGATCGAATATCCACATAGCACAGGGACTTGCTCCCGGTGAATAAAAAGATCTACTATCCACATAGCACAGGGACTTGCTCCCGGTGAATAAAAAGATCGACTATCCACATAGCACAGGGACTTGCTCCCGGTGAATAAAAAGATCGACTATCCACATAGCACAGAGACTTGCTCCCGGTGAATAAAAAGATCGACTATCCACATAGCACAGGGACTTGCTCCCGGTGAATAAAAAGATCGACTATCCACATATATACACTAGATGTGGATAGTCGATCTTGGTTATGGTTATGGTGTTTTACCACACATTTAACAATATTTCAGTTTTATCCTGGAGGTCAGTGTTATTGACTTTATTCAGATTGTGAGTGATGCGACTGAGTTTACACATCAATATACTACTTTAAAGCATGTTTTTATAGTGAAGCAATCTTACAAAAGCCGTCTTACAGTAGACCTCGACACGGGCGGGAATCGAATCTCGGTTGTAATAATACTATAACACAGTAAAACCCATGCACACACACATAGTAACACAAATGCATCGAATTACACCCGACTCGACTGGCTGAATATAAATGAAAATTTGAAATGTAAGGAATATATGTGAGGAATGCTTTAATTGTAGGAAAATTACTAAAATATTAAATATCATGAATACTCTATTTTCAGAAGGAATATGTGATAAAACAAACAAAAGGCAGGAGGTCATTACGAAAAGTAAGCGTTTACAATTAGTAAAGAGCCATAGGGTCTGTGGGGTCCAAATTTTTATATGTACATGTATACATATAGGCTGTATTAGAATAAATTTGTATAATATAATTCCCATGAACCAGGATTAAAAATGTTTAATTGTCCCTTTTCCGATGGAGATTCAATCTAGCACAAAGTAAGGCACCATTGGTGTACAGTGTCTGAGTCATGAGTGTCCAAAGTCCACAATAGGGTGTAACAGCTGGAAACTTAAAAAAAATAAATACCCAGTGTCTTCATTGTTTCATGTACATACATGTATGCATTAAGACATGATGGAATGGCAAGTATAAGAATGACATCATTGTGACCTTGACCTTCTGTCAAGGTCAAGTAAGTTATTGTATATACGTTATAATGTATATGTTTTCCAAACTATTTTGTACTTTGTACCAGCCTAATTTTGTTCAGGAGAATATGCTTCAATACGTCAATTGTCAAAATATTTGTATTCCAACTTTGGTAACTATAATGGTTCAAAGACTCTCAGACTTATTTTTGGGATAGTATCTAGGACTTCGCGGCGCATTTATGGAACTAAAAAACAAAAATCTGTGACAAAGAACAACTGGAATTTAAATACTTTAATTGCAACTTTTGTAAATATCGTTGAAGTTTAATTTCTCAAACCTAATCAAAAGAACCAAAAAAAATACTCATTTAATTTTCTAAAGTAAAATTGTAAATTTTAGAGCCTGAAGCCCAGTACCCAACGCAATTGGCGGAATCCTCAGTTAGCTGAAGGCGGCCTCTTATATTGTAGAAGTTGTAGAAGTAGAACCTATTAATGGTTTGGATACGTACCTGGCAACCGTATATTTCTGGAACTAGAAGACCTATATCTGTGACATGGAATAATTGGATATATTTTTGAACTGTAACCAATGTACTAAATCATATTGTTATTTACAGAGAAAGCCATATACCACAGTGGAAAACAAGACAATTAGAAAGGTATGTGTAATAAAATAATCCACTTTGAACCCTGATAGAGGTTAGAAATCAAAGTGGTTTAGAACCCAACACATCAATATTAGTGGTTATATCACATTTACTTTCCTTTTAACTTTTACTTTGTTACAACTTATCCTAAATTTAACAACATTATTTTAGTTCACTTCTATCTTATTTATAAATATGTAATCTACTTTTTAAAATTTTTATGTTTGTGTTTAAATCTGTTTGTTTATTTTTATTGTTGTATTACTGTCTTTTTTGTTTTGTTTTGTTTTTTCTACCTTTTTCCTCTTTCTTTTCTCATCTTCATCACCATAAATAGATTAAACATATAGAAATAGAAAACAAAGACCAGGAACATGAAATTAAGCAAAGCAGTGTCAACTGGTATTTTGCCCAAGTTGAAGCTGAACAAGAAAGGCAAGTTTTTTTTTATCCAGTGTTCATATAATTATTTATGTATCAAGGGTAGAGCATCTACTTATAAAATAGCTCATATCTGATATTTTATTCTAAGTGAAAGGCCACTTAGCAAGCATCAGGGGCGGATCCTAAAATTGGAAAAAATATGATTTTTTGCTTAAGATCGTGACTTTTCACATGAAACACCCCAAAAAATTTCGCGCCTCGCTCCGCTCCCCCCGATTATTTTAAGTGCCCCCTCCCCCTAAATTGAAATCCTGGATCCGCCCCTGAGCATGGTTTCCTTACTTTGTTTATTTTCTCGATTGACAGGGTGACTGATTGCTAGAGAATGACCATTTAATGTTTTCCAAAAGAAAATCTATAATTTTTATTAATGTAAATCAAAATACCGTACGATCGCTGTGTAACAGATCAAATCAGCCCCAGATCAAATCGTATAATATTGAAGTGGTCATGAGAAAGTTAAAAAAAAAAATAATTACAAATTACAATGGTGTAAATATGAAGAGTTATCCTTATAATTGGGATGTTGTTTATCAGGTGCACAGTGTGTCATAGATTTTATTGCTGAAATTAATATTGTATTTATCCGGATCATTTCCATATAGTTTAAAGGTATTTTAGGCCACGATGTATGGTTATACACTTGGTGCGTTCACAGTCCTTCCATTGTTACCCAATGGTAATTTTATTTACCATTGGTATGACATTGGTAACATTGTTTACCATTGATAGAATCCAACGGTAGCCATTCTTGCAGGCAAACCACAGTGCCGTAAGTTTTACCAACGCGGGAAAATTACATTTCCAAAATGGCGGAAGGAAAGATAGTCGAACCGAGTTCCACAATAATTCCATTGAGTCTGCAAGTTAGAAATATAGATTCTCCTTCAGTTGCCCGTGGGTTACGATATTTCTCCACTCAAGAGAGTTAAATTAAAATTTTTAACCACAAGCCGTCATTTTAAATTTAACTCTCGAGAGTGGAGAAATATCGTAACCCACATGTGCGACATGGGCAACTGAAGGAGAATTTCTTTCTCCCATTATTTAACACGAACTTTATTTCAAAAGCCGTCAAACGAGTAAAATGCGGGGAAATGCACGAGACATTTTACTCCTCTAGAGGATTACAGATTTTTCCACCATTGGTTCAGTGGGGTTAAAACGCCGTAATAATGGAAGAAATAAGAATTACAAATGCTTAATATGAGGAGACAGATTGAAATTCCTGGCCGATAGCAAGAATATATTATTTCATAGATTTTAGTTTGTTTAATGGGTTCCAAGTCCCCCTTTGACGCCAAATCTGCCAATTGTACTTGGCTACTGCAAATGGCACCTTCCATATGATTTGGGGGAGGGGGGGTGAGAGGGCTGGGTGTCATTTCTATGTCCGCTTCGTTACGCTCGTTCGAGTTTGATATGGGGACGTATATATATTTTGCAAGGTCAAACCAGAGACCTTAACGTGTATTAACCTCTCTGGCCAAACTGTGCACATCCATATTACTGTATGGGGGTCTAAATCAGAGTAATTATTTTATTTTACCCCCACCCCACCCGAATATCAAATGGTCGGTGTATTATCTCACCGAAAGACTCCCAGCTCTCGTACCACAGGCCTTTGTACTTTCTTCGAAGCAGTTATGTCCTAAACGTTAGGTGCATTTAGCTTAAAATCACTTATGCTTCATCTGTAGCATATTAGTATGAATATCGTGTGCACTTTAAAAGTGTTTATATAAGACTATACTATGCTAGCAACGCTGTTATAAGAGGATAGGCCATAATTACAGTACCACCATGTAAGCCAATTTACAACGGCAACTGTTGGTAACCAATGTTACCCATTGGTATTAATGCCACCATTGGTTACAAAAATGTCGTTCACAGTTAATAGGTACCATTGGTACAATTTTTAGACATTGGTACCAATGGAAATACACATGATTGTACCATGGGTAGATATGTGAACGCACCTACTGATCAACATTTGAAAACACATGTGTAATGTCTTTTAATGAGATATTTGAAGATACCAAAGGCAAAGGGATATATCAGAAGACCCAAGTCAAAGGACAACCAATCCAGTAGCCAAAAGAAAAAGGACAGATGGACAAACAATGGTCTACAATATACTACACAGAAAACTGAAGATTGAGCAGCACGAACCCCACTAAAACCTGGGGAGGGGTGAACTCAGGTGATCCGGAAGGGTGATCAGTTCCTGCTCCACCAAGATTACACATTGTCAAAACACATGATTAATGTATTTATGAGGCTATACATTGGTCAACATATCTAATCTATATTTTTATTCATTTTTCAGAACACCCATGGATTTTCTCATAGAAAGCTTTGGAAAATTATACTTATAGAACACTTCAACATTTTATTTTTGATATATAACCCAGCAAATTTTATATATTACACAAAACTCTACAATAGTATATCTATTATATAGAACATGACAGTCTTTCATTTATTACATATGTGATCTATTATATACATACATCAAGAATGATATTTTATTTGTTTTATATATTAATTAAATATACTTGTTGTTTTATTATTATTTTCTTCTTTGTACCTAATGGCATCAGTGGTGTAATGGTTAGGTGCTCGTCTCATTGTGGTAGATCATTGGTTTGATCCCTGCTTGAGTCAAACCAAAGACTATAAAATTAGTATTTGCTGCTTCTCCACCAAGCACACACAAGAGAAAAGACTGGTTGGCTCGGAATCAGAATGATGTGTCCAAGTGGAGCAACATGTCTATTCGAACTGTTGTTTCAATAAGCTAGCACTATAAAAATCCAACTCAACATGTTCGTCTAGTACAAAGCGGACATCATCATCTCGGATGAAGTCAATCATGGGTGCGAGACCCAATCAGGTCAAACACAAGACTATAAAATTGGTAATTTGTTACTTCTCCGCTATTAAGGAGAAAGAATCAGGATAATGTGTCCTAGTGGAGTGACATGTCTATCCATAGACTGTTGCTTCAGTGAGCTAGCACTATAAAAATCAAACTAACAGTGTTGGTCTAGTACAAAACGGACCTCATCATCATATCATTGAAAATTAACTTGTTCATGCCATGATAATAGCTTGAGTTGACAATCACTCACTTGCCCATCATCATCATCATCATCATCATCACCATCTTGAAACATAACTTAAGTTTTCGCAAAAGAGGTATAAATATGACTTAATTTTATTTCGAAATTTCCAAATAGTCCATGTTGCTATTATGTAATATTTATACTAGTTTTCTGTATGAACAATTCATATAAGAGAATATACAATCATTGACAACAACACCAGTTAATTATTTTATGTTTTTAATGGTCATTCTTCACAACCCCGATAGCTATATACATAATAAATATGCAAGCGTTGTACAACCAAAAAATGTGACTAGACATATGAAATCAAGGTAATAAGTTGCATGTTCTCATAGAAGTATTGTTAAATTACCTTCTGAAATAAGTCTTTTATCCAATCAAAAATGATTATACATAATATTAGAAAATGGTAAGGTACAAATTTTGAACCCTGCTTAAAAAAAAGAATTGTTCTGCTTCATTAATAAGAATACTTTATAAAAAAAATGAAAAAAAAAAGTCAAATTTAATTGCCATTTGGAATATGTAATTCTATCAAAAGGACATATAGAATCTAATACCGGGAGAGGTGCAAGATCGTAAAATCTGTGACACCCGAGGGTAAGATTCAAATTGCATCAGACGAGCCTTGACGAGTGGAAAACGATTTAAATCTTACCCGAGGGTATTTATAATGTATTATTTTATCTACATATAATTTTTAGTTGGCCTTACTGACACCATAAAATGCGATTATACTGTATTGAGTATTGAGCTACTAGTATTTATTTTATAATGTTAATTTTAAATCATGCATAAAGGACCATTAACCATTAATGCCCCCCCACCTTCCTCAAAGCAAACTTAATCAGACCTCAACAAGGTTGTGGTTTTTGATGGTGTTTAATGCCACTTTCAACAATGTTTCAGTTATATCGTGGCGGTCAGTTTTATTGGTGGAGGAAACCGGAGTACCCAGAGAAAACCACCGACCTGTCGCAAGTCACTTTATCACATAATGTTGTATCGAGTCAAAATGCAAATAAAGTACAAATAAAAATTGGATTTGTATAATAAATGAAATAAGATTTGACATGGAACATAGGCTAAAAATTGTAAATTTGAGTTTTACCTCATTTTTAAGCCAATAAATAAAATTGCAAGCAAATCATTCTTTTCTACATTTCCCGGAATTTGGAAAAAAGGGGGGATGCAAAATGGATCCTTTTCACATCTAGTCCTTCAGATTTAAATGTTATGGAGATTGTTATTTGTTACTAATGGTTTAATATACATTTTATCATGTTTATAATGACCATGGTGTTGATATATGAAAAGTTATAAAACTACTTGTTAATACTTGACTGATGTCATAAGATTTAAATATGTCAACAAAATCAGTGAATAAAATAATTCTAACTTGGTTATCAATTTTGATCTGGTTGTCATGGAGAAATAACTTTGTTCTGAGTAGAAACTAATTATACACACCCTGTAAGTGGTAGATATGGAAACAATAAATTCTCTAATAGACATTTTGGCATTTTATAACCGATAGAGGTGAAGTCAGCAGTTATCCTCAGGATTTTACCTCTATTTCAATGGAAAATTTGAATTATCTTGTTATATTTTAAAATAAACCTGTCGTATATAATTTTAAGAAAATCAAAATAGAGACAAGATTTAATGTCTACAAGGAGCAGACATGTATTTAATTACTGTTTCAATTCTGTAGCTAGATATCAAATAATTAATTAACATTGCAATTTATGTAGAATTCCAATGTTTGCTTGCCTTGGCTTCACCTCCAGGCATTTTTTTTTTCATAACACAAATGGTAATCATTGATTGGTCAATTACGTAATGTGATGTCAAGACGGAAAAGAGAATGGGTCCTCATAAAATAAGTCGGAATGGACCAATATTTCCTGTAAAATAAATCCTAGATTAAAAATTTTCCTAGCTTAAAGCCCTTGGAATAAATTCCTAGTTAAAATAGTTCATGGGATAATTCTTATTAGTAACTAGGGTCTATGTGGGATATTTAGGGCCAAGATCTTCTTTTACTACTAACTTTATTTCGTCCCAACCAATTTCTTTTCCTAGCTTAAAAAGTCCATGGAATACTTTTTCCAATTGAAATAGTTCATGGGATATTCCTTACTAGTAAATACTGTTTGTAGTCTTTTTTTTTTTACTAGTAACTTTATTTGGTCCACATCAATAGATTCTTTCAAGATAACTATATTCATCCCGGACATTTGTGACTAGAAAAATGACGATTTTGCAGAAAAATCGTGACGTCATGAATGCATTTAATTGTTCTACAATGTCATTTTACGGGAAAGGCTATTATTACCACTCACAAATGTCCTGGATGAATGCAGGACCACAGTTATCGTGAAAGGGTCTATTTTGCACTAGAATCTATTTACCTATACATTTGTACAAGATAGTCTTGCTATAATATATTTTTACCATTTATAACCATATGTAGGTAAATTATAACTAACCAATTAAATAATTATTAACCAATAGATTTTTCCATGTTATATTATTATCCAAATATTATGTTTTATTTCATTCTCTTCCTGTTATAAACTTAGGTTTAAAAATTAACAATTTTGATTACCCCGGTGCCCCATTTTCATCTTGACACATCTGAAAAGTGAAAAATTAGTTCTTCAGTGGATATTATTTTTGAAAGCATTTTCTGCAAAAACACGTAAAAAGTTATGGAAATTTATTCCCACTTGACTTGTAACTACACAGTGTAAGCTTTACAATCTGTTTTTTTTTTCTTTTGGCAGATTAATTCCTTACACTAGCCTTTACAAATACTTGACAACTTCTATTTATCAACTAAAACAAGAAAATTGTATTTAAACACAGTATATGAATCTACAAAAAAAAATTTGGTTTTATGCTTTTGTCAGACTGCCAAACTAATAGTTAACAAAGGTATATGTGATACAATATTAAACCATGCTAAAACATTTGGCACATCATCTATAAAGGTGGATAGAGGCAAATCAAATTAATTCATTCAAATACTACGAGTATATTTTCGCCAGCTTTCTTTTGTACTTGAAAGAAAAATGATAATTTATTATAAAAAAAAACAATCGTACCACAACTTAAAATTATCTATAAACCAACTGTATGGGTTGTTTTTTTTCACCAGTGAACACATTTTTCAACAAATTTTCAATTCATGTATAACATATAATTTTTTTTATTATGCATCCATGTTTTACATATCTTAACAAAGAAATAATAAATATCACACACAACTCAGATGTTATTCTTAACAACAAATTCAACATTTCAGCTACTGATGCATCATGGGTAATGTCTGCTTCATGAATCATGGGTAATTTCTACATGAATTATGGGTAATGTCTACTTCCAAACAACAAAATTTGATATGAGGTATTGCATCATCAAATTCAATGTTGGAGCTTTTTTCGACCAATGTTTTTTTTTTACCTACAGGTTTTCCAGAATGCACTAGTTTCTGAAATGATAATTTTTTTGCATAATTTCTTAAGTCACAAACAATTAACATTAAATACATAACACAAGTCAGATCACAAATAAATAACAACCATCTTGTAAATAAATGTAGTCCAATATCTAGAACATTATTGATATGACGTAACATCACAACAAGATTTCTCATCACCATTAAACATTTATATTCCTTTGCAAAAAAATAAATAACTACCCCAGAGAATGTATTAATTTTTATTATTACCATCAACATCCTACAGAGATTCTGCAAATTCTGAAAATTTAAGTTTTGTAGCAATGATATAATTGTTTGCTAATTAATTCATTTCTGCCAATTCTAAGATGTAACATTTTCACTTAAAAATTTAAGTTTCTTAACTGATATAATTTTTTGCTAATTAATTCATTATTTCCAATTCTGAAGGTGTAACATTTTCAGCTGAAAATTTCAGAGTTTTGACACTGGCATAATTTTTGCTATTAATTTATTAATATCAATGTTTAAGCAGCAAATAATAGCAAGCACACTGAAAGATTTAACTCTGCCACCCCATATTTACATGTAAAATGTCTTGATGTTCTAACTAGTGCTTACTAACCATTCATGACAAACTATACTAAGTACTAACATATCCTTACACACAAACATCCACACACCAACACATATCATGATTTATATACAGACAATGGGAAATTGCACATATTGTTCCTTCATAGAAGGGTTTCACGAGAGTTTTTAACATCATGAAAATGTATTACTTAATGAATAGGCATGTAAAATTTGTGTCATGAATATTCAATAATTTGTTGGCTATGTCTACGATGAGATATTTGTTCAGTTACAAATCAGTAATCACAGGGTTTTTACATAAATTAAAAATCTTTTTAACAAGATTTTTTTTACCCTTTAATTACTACACACTAAAAAGTATTTTGTTGTATAAAAGAAAATTAATCTACACTTTAGCCAGTCCCTGGATCACATAAAATATGCATCAAATGCTCATTTTCACAAATTAAGTCTGAATATTAAATGAATAAAAATTGTATGAATAATATCTTCCAGAATTTAAGATATCGAAATGATTACGATTCGTTGAATGCTATTAATGGCACCATGCAATGCTTGAATGATCCAGGATTTCCCTACCATATTAATATCTACAAATTCTAATAGAAAGATTGTCCGTCTCCATAGAAACGGATGTTGTTAAAATAGTGTTTATGATTTAATGGTTTTCATTAACTAGACAGTGGAAAGCCACATGAATTTTTCAAATGTTGTGTATGATCTATTGGGTCAAGGTCAAATCCTTTGGCACGCATCATCTGCATCAAGTCTCTGTCTTCTTCTCGTTCTCTGTAAAAATATCAAGACAAGTAATTACACACTTACAATAGCCACTTATAAATTACTGGTAAACAAAATAAATTTATCTTTTTTGCTGGTACCCTGATCTCCAGTACCTTCATGTTCTAATTACTATGCCAACACAGAATCATACTGTCAGCAGTTTGTCAGTAACTTGTGACAGGTCCGTGGTTTTCTCTGGGTACATCGGTTTCCTCCACCAATAAAACTGACTGCCACGATATAACTGAAATATTGTTGAAAGTGGTGTTAAACACCATAACTTTGACTAATGTGCACACAAAAATTGATCTCAGGTTGATTTGTTTTAGTGTGTGGAAACTAATTATCAAGAGAATTCGTTGAAGCCCTTATACATTTGTACTATTTTAACTCTGCCACATTTTTCTGTCTTTCCCAATCCAAGACTTAATTCCTGTGTTGTGTTGACATTATGTTGTGTAGTTTGTGGTTTATAACCTGAGTTGTTCATAGTTTTGTGGTTACAATTGGTAATATTGTAGATAGTCATAATTTAACATTTTTCATGATACATGAATGACCAGTGGACAAAATCACATTTATTCCTCCTGTTTTTAATAGAGAGTTTGACATACAAATAAAATAAAATAAAATAACAATTTGACTTTACATGCAATTCAGTTTAGTACCAATAAATTTAGTTTCACACTGACAATAAAATAATCTACAGTTTGATCTCTAAGTTATAGTCTATTTACATACTACCGGTAATTACTGTGTAAACAACCCTAAACATCTACCACTGCTGTTAGTAATATATCTAATGTCAAACAATCCTACTGGTATGCAGTCCTACAGCCCAAGATCAGTAAAACTTTGTTCGGACCAGTAAATTTTTCAGTTTTTATTTGGATAAAAAATATAAAATAAATTCTAGAATTTGATTTGGATCAGTAAATTCAATTTTCATTTCGAGGACTGGTTATACTCTTATAAACACTCTCAATGAACCTTTGGAAAAAGACTACATTTAAAAAAAAATCTATTTCAATAGCTCACTTGTTTTTCCATGATCGCTATGATAAGGAGACAATATTAATCCTGACTTTAAAGACATTTAGTATTAGCAATGGACCAGGCAAGTTGTCTTTCCTTGATCTATACTATAAAGAGACAAAATTGGACCCGACTTTAAAGCCATTGAGCATGGGATTGAATCATTCTAACAGGGTATTTTTTTTTCTTTTCGATAATGTCTATTTGATAGCTGTCCCACTCTAAGAAGACATCAGAAAAAATATATGTCCATCATTTTTACATGGTTGTTTTCTTCTTGACACCTCAATATTGCTTAGTTGTTCACATCTGAGAAGACAACATAAGACAATGAATCTAAGATTCTCAAAAGGTTTTTTTCCCCCTTGACAACATCTACTGGGTAGCTGTCCCACTCCCAAGGAAACAACATGAAAGATATGTTTATCATGTTAATAGCATTGGTTTTCCTCCTTTACACCTCAATGTTGTATGGTGGTTCAACTCTAAACAGAAAATGAGGTGATGATTCCAACAAGGTCTTTTTCCCCTCAACAACATCTACTGGGTACCTGTCTCACTCTAAGGAGACAACAGATGAGTACCTGACTCTATCTTCCTCTATCATTTTAACAAGGTTATTTTTCTCCTCAACAACCTCTAACAGTTCATCAAGGATTCGTTTCTCCTCGGCTGCTTGCTCAGGCGTCTTCAGTTCATCTGTAAATCAATAGGTTAGCCATAAAAATACATGCACAAGCAAAAAAATAAAAGAAACCTATAAAACAGAATAAGTCAAGTGCAGTGAAATTTGTCTAAACGAATCTGAATACAATAGATTTAATTACTCATTGGTATTCAATTTCATAGAGTGACAAAGAAATGAGATGTTCGCTAAATGCTAAATTTTGTGGATTTTGATCATTTTCCAAATTTTGCTCAATATCTATTTGCATGATGTGAGAACCATAAAATTGGTATAAAAATCATCACAAATTTATTGTAATAATTTCAATTACACTATGAATTTATTGTAATATTTTCCCTTACACCATGAATTTATTGTACTATTTTCAATTACACCATGAATTTATTGTAATATTTTTAATTACATCATTAATTTATTGTAATATTCTTAATTACATCATGAATTTATTGTAAAAAAATTAATTACATTATGAATTTACTGTAATATTTTTAATTTACACCATGAATTTGTTTTGTTTTAATATTTTTAACCAAATCTGCTTATGTCCCAATGTATAAATATTTTTTAAATGGAACATCAAATTCGACCAAATATCTGAAATCTTTGACAATTTAACATTCTTAACTTAAACATGTCTACTGTGAACAGAAATGTGAGGTCAAATCAGACAGGTTTTACAGTAATCTCAAAAGTGTTTGACCACTTTCCATAATAAAATCTTTAAACTTCTATCACTATTTAATTTTTATTTTTATCTCGATCAGATCTATATTCAAGTAACACAATTTCAAATATTTTATCTTCTCATTGTATCTTAGAAATTTAAATGAAATCTTGACTTTTTCTGGAAAATAAGAAAATCTACCACATCATGAAAAAAAAAGAGTAAAAAAATGTTAAAAATGCATATGCTGTACACAAAAGTGTTATGCTGAAAACAAGAACTGAAATAAGATTGTAAATTTATAAATTATATTGTAGAGCATTATAATACATTGTCAACATATATTTGAACTGAAAGAGAGTTTGAGCTTATGGTGTTTAATGCCACTTGCAACAATATTTCAGTTATATCGTGATGGTCAGTTTGATTGGTGGAGGAAACCAGAGTACCCCGATAAAAGTTCCGACCTGCCACAAGTCACTGACAAACTTTATCACATAATGCTGTATTTAGTACACCTCTCCATGAGCGGAATTTGAACTCACAACGTTAGTGGTGAGAGGAACTGATGGCATAGGTAGTTGTAAATCCAACTACCATACGATCACGACAGCCCCTAACTGAAAGAGGAATAGAAATATAACAAGAACTTGTCTGGAGTCTTAACTGACGTCAAATATAACAAGAACTTGTCTGGAGTCACACTGACACAAAATATTTTCCACAATGAGGTCATACACTAAGTATGACCATGAAATCGAAGTCGCTCATATTGATTGATTTTGATTTTTGGTGTTTTAACGCCACTTTCTGAAATATTTCAGCTATATCATGGCGACCAGTTTTAGTGGTGAAAGAAGCCGGAGTACCCAGAGAGAACCACTGACCATGGGCAAGCAACTGGTAAACTTTATCAGTTGTGGCTGCGAGTTGAGTGCACCCTTTTTTGTAATTTACAAAGCTGGGAGCGAACCCACGCTGTATTGGTGATAGTCTTGTATGAGTTGTTAGGTAATCCAACTATCTAACTCACTGAGCCACCTGGGCCCTCGCTCATATTGAGAAAGACATGATATACATGTAATTTGTTATCAAGGAAAGGTATATGATTGTATTAAGACTACCTATAGAATATAATAGAATTGTAAAAATTTGCTGAGTTGCTTCCTATTATTATTTAAAACCTTAAGTACAGGTCATAATATATAAACTCTTTGGCTAATGTAATAAAAGACGTAAAAATGTTGTTCGAACTTGTCTAAGATATTGTCCATATATAGCTTACATATAATTTGGTTTGATTGCATTGAGGAACTAATTTTGTTAGTTAGCTAACACAAAAATGTTCACTTTTTTAAACTTTAAGTGGCATATACAAATTCTTGATGAAAAATTATGGTTTTGTGGAAGTAATCGGTTTTTTTACTTTATTATGTTATTTAAAATGTTTGTTTGTTTAAATTAAAGAATGTGTTAGCCTGACAGAGACAGCAGTAGAAATATGTCTATATTTTTCACACAAATTCAGAAAAAAGAAATGCAAGCTGAATATACAAAGTTATACAATCTCCAATCAACCTATCTCTACAGAGCTACACTATCAGCAAGAGGAAATAGGAAAATTCAATAATTTCTCAGAAGACTAGGAAATTTATCTATTCCAATACCAATTCTACAATATCATGGAGAAAAAAAAATCCCTTTCAATTTAATATTAAGAATAACTCATTCAAAGAATTTAAAAAATATCCAAATGTTTTTTTAAAAGTAACAAAGAAAAAAAAAATTTAATGAATCATAAATCGGTCAAAAAAAGATGTAAACAAGGGCAACGCAAAACGTGGCGTATCCCCTCGCCTAAATATTTGACCCAGTGACCTTGATCTTTGACCTTGAATTTCAATAGGGTTCCAGACTCTCCTAAGGAGTAAGTACTAAGTATGTACCAAGCTTGGTCAAAATCCATTGAAGGATGTTGATTCTAGAGTATTCACAAGGATGTTGCAAGGTAAATATTTTACCCTGTGACCTTGACCTATGACGTTGAAAATCTATAGGGTTCCAGATATTCTTAAGGACTAAGTATGTACCAAGTTTGGTCAAAATTCATTGAAAGATGTTGATTCTAGAGTGTTCACAAGGATGTTATGTGGTTTAAAAAATTTGACCCGGTGACCTTGACCATTGACCTATGACCTTGAAAATCAATAGGGTTCCAGACTCTCCTAAGGATTAAGTATGTACCAAGTTTGGTCAAAATCCATTGAATGATGTTGATTCTAGAGTGTTCACAAGGACGGACGGAAGGACCGATGGTAGCATTTCTATATCCCTTCGCAACTTCGTTGGCGAGGGGATAATAACACATCTTCGCTAGCCAAGGGCTACGATCCGCTCTACTCATCTTCACCCTTGGCATCGCTCAACGGATTTTCGTAATTCCCGTGCACTGCCACCTGCTGGATTTTGACAGTTACGCCCCTTGTAATGATGTCATTTTCAGCCAATCGACGTGAGGCTTTCATTTCCTTTCGCTTAAATGCCCTGAAAATTGACTCGAGATTATAATATGGCTGATTTACAAGCGAAGATTTGTGAAAAATTTAATATAAACTCATTGACAGACAATCAGAGCAAATCTATAACGGCTATTATAGACGGAAAAGATGTCTTTGTTGGCACGTTGTAAAGCGTGTTCTGATTGGTTGCTGCATTACATATTAACTGTCACCGTGTGACCTCGATCTTTACATGGTACATCTTCCTTTTCACAAAGTATGGATATTTCAAAGAAAAGGGGTTAGGTCTATGGTGTTTAATGCAGCTTTCAACAATATTTCAGCTATATCATGGCAGTCAGTTTTATTGATGGAGGGAACACTGAGCTGTCGCAAGTCACTGACAAACTTGATCACATAATGTTGTATCGAGTACACCTCGCCATGAACGGGGTTCAAACTCACAACTTTAGTGATGATAGGCACAGACTGCACAGGTAATTGTAAATCCAACTACCATACGATCACGACTAAGACAACCCCCGCCATGATATAACTGAAATATTGTTGAAAGTGACTTTAAACACCATAAACCTAACACTTTGTTATAAAGAACTGGGGCATATATTATATTACTGCAGTACAAAAAAAATCAAGTTTGTAAAAAATGTAATTTGTAGGAACTCTATGAGCAAAAACTGAAAATGTGTTTATAGTTATAAGTAAAAGGGGGAGGAATGTTATGAGTAAATCTACAGTGAAATGGTTAAAACTTGGTAATTTTGGATAAAATACATATAAATAACTGCAAAAAGCAGGAGGTTACAACTCACACTGATGAGGTAAATACACCTCGGCCATCTCACTTGTAGAAAAACATTTCCTTTTCATTCCAGCTTCTATATTACAAAATCAAAATAATGAAAAATTGTAATAAAAAAAAAAAAAAATCAAAAATCATTGGACACATTGAATGGTGTATATTGATAAGCCATTCCACCAACACACATATATATACATGTATATATTTACAATAGGACCCATTTAAGCAATACACATATAATGTAAAACATCACAGGACACAGACATGGTGACAATTCACAAGTAAACAGGAACAAGGGCAAAGGGAGACACCCCATGCAAAACAAGACATCTAGAATGTCTGACAATTACAATTAATATCTTCTGAATAATAATTGTGCAAACACATCAAACTGTGATTTGTTCCTTCACAAAAAATTATCAAACTTCACTCAAAACCGTTACCATGGTTATGTGTGTGACTGAATCCTTTTTTCATTGTTAATTGAAGATTGAGCCGTACTTTAGATTCTTAAAAATTTGAAATATTTCCTATAGTAGATCTGATGGAAAATTTCCAATCTTACAAACTTTTCACATCTGCATTCTGTATTAAAATTGTTACTACAGTGAAACCTGTCGAAACTGAACACTGGATAAAACGGAATCCTGTTTAAACCGAACTTTACATCAAGTCCAAATGTCATAAATCTTTGTTAATTTAACCTGTATAAACTAAACACCTGTCTATTCTGAACACAAAGGTTGGTCCTAAGGAGGTTCAGTTTAGACAGGTTTCTCTGTATTTCATTTTTATTCAAATGACAATTGGTAAAATTGAATCATGAATTTGACTGAGAGGGAAAAAAAACGGATTCAGTCTTGAAAATGAAAACCGGATTCAGTCTTGAAAATGGAGACAAAACAGTGGATTTTATACAACACTAAAAGTGAATTGTCACCCACACACACATTTCAGTGAAAGTACCTCTCAGAAGTAATTTAACTACAAATAAAATGCAAAGCTTGTAACTGATTTCACTTTACAATGCATGTGCCACTTAAGTTGAACATTTCTCACACGGTTTAAAATTTTTAAGACATCAATTTCAAAGAGGTAACTCCTCAGCCCTATGATAATCATTCAAGAAATGGCTGGTTTGATTTATGGTGCTTAATGCCACTTTCAACAATATTTCAGTTATATTGTGGCAGTCAGTTTATTGGTGGAGGAAACCGGAGTACCCGGAGAAAACTACCGACCTGTTCAAGTCACTGACAATCTTTATCACATATAGTTGTATCGAGTACACCTAGCCATGAACATGGTTTGAACTCAAGCATTTGAAAAAATAAGAAATTTAAAAATACATTGTATTATTATTTCACCGAAGTTTCGAAATGTTCATGAAGGGAATTTCAAAAAGAGAAATGACCTCATATAAACTTAGTACAATTAATTATCCAAAGCCCTAATAGATACACAGATAAACCCTGAACCCTAAAGTACCCAGTCCCTTTGTGTAAGAAGTGTGGGAAATTTTACCATATAAGGCACATTTTCTAAACATTTCAGACAATGGACAATCTTGTACTTGTAATTTTAAAATATCTGAAGAAAGAAAATGTTCTATTTTAAATATAACTTCTAAAACTTAACAAGCCTGAAATGTACATACAGTCAAACCTGTATATAAAGGCCATTCAAGGGAACCTGAAAATGTGGCCTTTATGAGCAGATGCCCTTTACATACATGTTAAAATTATATGTACTATTCTGGAAAAAATTAGACTTCCCTTTATAGACAGTGATTTGTGATATAGAGGTGCCCGTTAAGGCAGGTTTGACTGTATTTTAATGCAACTGATATTTATCAATTTAATTCCAGACATGTTTATCCAGTACTTAATTAGCTTCTGAATTAGAACAAGAAACTGTCTCAAGAAAAAACAGGAGAACACATTGGTCTAGTGGTTAAGGCAATATCAAATACCTTTACTAGTAGTGTATAGGTTTGTGGCCACTTTACAGCAAAGTGTGTTCAACTTGTACCTAAGTCAGACAATTTATAGATACTAATTGACCTTTAGTGGTTAAACAGGTATTAAGCTATGAAAATACAGGTATCATAACGAGTCTCTGATACTATGAAATCACATAGTGAGCATCTTACACAAAAATCACAACGGTTTTACAGTGGATGAGAGGAACATTTTTATATCATCTGATTGAAGAGGAGATTTTTGTGCTTACATTTTCCAAATACATGTATATTTTGAAATTCAATTAAAATATAAAAATGTCATATGGGTTTTTGAAATCATGAAATGATAGCACCAACTTAAATTATGGATTGTTTTGTTGTCTTAATTATTCTGCAACATTGTTTTGAACTTGTTTTTCCATTCAATAACATTCTAATAAAATTATTTGTAGAAATAGCCATCAACAAAAGTCAGAATAATACCATGAATACTAAAATCATATGTTAACTTCGGGTACATTTATTTGTCATTTTAATATTTTTGTTCATGAATTTTTACAACATATACATTAGTGAATCGTGCACAAGATGCAATGGTCTCATCCATTTCAGCTCTTTGTTTAAATAATGATAGAGTAATATTTTTGTGCTGAAATACACCAAAACAAATATTCTTTTACATATAAATTTAGAACTACAATGTATAAATTTTTTAAGTTTCAGAAGAAATCATAATAAAATTCTGGGTGTCTACAAAAAATCTAGATTGCCCCATTATTATGGGTTAAATTAGGTTTATGGTTTTTAATGCCACTTTCAACAATATTTCAGTTATATTGACGCGGTCAGTTTTATTGGTGGAGGAAACCACCGACCTGCCGCAAGTCACTGACAAACTTTATCACATATGGTTGTATTGAGTACACCTCACCATGAGCAGTATTTGAACTCACTTTAGTCGTGATAGGCACTGATTGTACAGGTAGTTGTAAATGGCCTCTGGTTTCAACCAATTCTGATCCAAACAAAAATTTAGAACTTTGTGACTAACCATTTGAAATAACTCTAATTTTCAGTATCTGAGAAATTTATTTTTTATTTTCCTATAGGGTTCTGTGTTGCCTTGCCCTCTGGGGGGGGGGGGCTGCTCTCTTGGATTTTCTGATGGACAACAAAAACCCAGATATTATATAACGGACTATACAAGGAACATTCCAGCTAATTTTGTTTTCAAAATGTTTAGCGATTTCAATTAAGAATACTTTTTAAATGTTTTTCCCCATATGGTCCTTTATGTTAATTCTATTTTGCCATGGTGGCCATCTTGGATTTCCAATTGACAAAAAAAAATTGTATTTTGATCGGGACCATCAAATGATATATTCCACAAAGACGGCAAAAACGAATAGTAAAAATGTCCCAACTACAGTAAGAAAAATAAAGTGGTGTACTTAGCACAAAATACTCTTTAATAAAAAACCAACATTGCCAATTAATCAAAGGAAAAAAGTTTCATGCAAAATGCAATCACATGTTCCTGGATTTTATCAATTAAACTTACTATTAATTGCCATCCTTTCTCGTAATTCTTGCTCTAATCTTCCATGACGATCTTCTAACTCCATGTATTGTGCACTGAAATATATTATAAATATGCATAATAGAAATTAATTGTTGCAGAAGGTATTATAATTTCTTCACATCATATTCAGTAAATACCTGGCAACCAGACTAGGGTTGCTGATAAAATAAAGCTTGTGATTAACACAGAAAATTGCCAAGTATCTGTCATTTCTTACATTCAAGAAGCAAGTACTATGTTTTTATTTTTAATATTGGTCAACATTTTACATTAAAAATGTTTTTCCTGATTCTTAAAATTACTCATTAGTAACAGTGGTTGCTACAAGTTGTCATAAACAATGAGCAAGGAGCATTGCATTTTTCATACACAAAGCATTCCTTTACATCCATACCTGAAAACAACTACAAATGCCACTTTCGGAGGAATTGTTCCCAGCAGTGGATAAATTAGGTCCAATTTCTGTTCCTGGTATACCCACCGATATACAAAACTTATATAAAAATTACACGACCAAAAATTGAAATTTAAGACTTGGACAATAAGATTATTAATCTATTTCAAGCTTTATACTGCTAAAGAACATGTAATATACACTGCTTATACATGATGTCACTTATCCAATCAGATTTTAGTATTTCAGAGAAGACAGGATATACTCTCAACACTCAATCAAAAATAAACATACTTGACCATAAGTTCTGATTCATAGCGAACCAATGCATTCTTCTCATACACTAGGTTGAACCATTCCTGCATCAACTGTGCCTCATCTCGACCAGATTCTGAAGAAAAAAAAAGTTACATAATTAAAGCTCTTCTAAATTAATAGAGTAAAACAAAAGAAAAACAAAACAAACATATTAAATCAACAGGAGAAAAATTAGAAAATCAATTTTTTTTAAAATTATTTTCTTCAGTATTTCCAGCAGTATATGGGATCATGGGTATGGTGTTTAACACCACTATCAACAATGTTGCAGTCAGTTTTATTGGTGGAGGAAACCGGAGAGAACCACCGACTTGTTGCAAGTCACTGACAAACTTTACCACATAATGTTGTATAGAGTATACCTCGCCATGAGCAGGATTCAAACTCACAACTTTAGTGAAGTTAAACACTGTCAGATTGCACAGGCAGTTGTAAATCCAACTACCATATGATCATGACCACGACGGCCCAACTTATACTTTCATCTACAAAAGTTACATATAGAGCATCGAACCTATACTTCATATCTGTGTTTAAAAGATTGAGGTGGTTTGCATAGTTGTTGATTATATTGCCAATCATTACTTTTTATTTTCAACATAAAACAATGGTCAGAGAATTTTCCATATTCAAAATCAAGCTATACTGAGTGGAAATTCTGTGTGATAATAAAAATGTACATTCGCAAACTTTCTATATTGCAGTTAAAATAATTTTGTTATACCATCTCCATCGCCTCTAAGAGCTTTCTCTACAACAACCCCTCGTTCCTCAAGCTCCTTCTGTTTAACATCTACTTCCTCTAGTTGTCTCTGAATCTCCTGAGCTATCCGTAATCTCTTCTGCTCTTTCTGTTTCAACTGTTTACGAGCAGCTGATTGAACTCTACGGGCAATCTTTAAGTTCAGTTCTTCCTCCGTCATATTTCTCCTGTCCTATATAATACAAATAAAACCATTTTGAATTCATGAAATAAAGCATTAGAGGTGAAAGGTCCATTGAGTCGCTTGAGTCAAAAGATTGAAAAGCCAAATAATTTAAAGTCTTTTAAATAAATGTTGTAAATAATATTTGAAATACAGTCAAACCTGCCCATGCAGTCACCTTTATAAAGCAGTCACCTGTATTAAAAGGTCACTTTTTCCTGTCTTGTCATAGAAAATTTCATATGAATTAAACCTCTTTTAAAAGGCAATTTTTCATGTGACAATAGAATCTGAAAAGCTAAGACATATTTAATAGACCGGCTACAAATGCTCTTATATACAAGTAGTAGGTACCATCTTAGTGTTACCTTGGAAATTTATTCAACTTTCAATCAATATATATTTGACAACATACGACTGATTTCCATACATTTACCATGAAAGTGGTATAGATTGATTGATTGATTTTTTGGTGTTTTAACACCACTTTCAGCAATATTTCAGCTATATCATGTCAACCAGTTTTAGTGGTGGAGGAAGCCGGAGTACCCGGGGAGAACCACCGACCCTGTGACAGCAACTGGTAAACTTTATCACATGCGGCTGCGAGTTGCGTGCACACTTTTTTGTAATTGGTGATAGGCTTGTATGAGCTGTTAGATCCAACGACCTAACTCGTTGAGCCACCCGGGGCCCCTGAAAGTGATATAGCAGACATATTGAAATATGCCGGACCGTCGGACCTGACAGGTAAAAATCAAGCCGGTCCGACGATGTTTTCGGCATGTCGTTCCAATAAAAATTTGTTCTCTACAATTTTCTTTTTGTCAGTCCGTCAAACAGTGTCTTTAAAAGTTGTTCTTTCTTGCAATAGCATGTTTATTTCTTTAAATAAATGTTTTCTGCGAATAACTAAACTTGACCATTGCATAATCCTAATCGAGTAACTTCCCTTAAAAAAATGTAATTCGCCCCAAACATAGATCGGCATTCGACTACATCGGTCTTTTAAAACCAAAACGGTTATCATTTTCACTATTTGTATTTTGAAAATATATATTCGTAAGTTTCTTTAGAATGATAAAGTTCGTATTCTTCATTAAATATGTTCTTAAAACCTAATTTCTTGGTACATTGTCATTTGTAAAAAAAAATTGTAACTTAATGGTCCGACATGATTAGGTACGAAAGATTCATGATTTGAGAAATACAATACGAACGAACTGGAAACCGAAGGAAAATGTGTTGCCAAAAACACATTTGAGTCGGCATCTCTTTCAGAGAGGTATTGGCAAGGAAAACAAACAATACCTTATTTACTTATGACCACATTAAAAATAACATTCTATAAAAATATTAAAAGTGTTCTTGTTTTGGTAAAGCATCATTTCTTATCTTAGGTGGAAAATAGGGGGGAAGGGGGGTGAATTTAATGTCTGGACAGAATTTTATTTTCACAACAAATCATAATTTTTTTTCCCACAAAGACATTGATTAAGATGATTGCTATGTTTGAGCTTTTTAATTTTGAACAAATATTGAGAATGTCATGCAATATGATTAATACCTAAAAAATGATTCTTGAAGTAAACATGTTAAACAAATGAGTTTTTAATGGCGATGTGGAATATGTGGTGGCATTTTAGGTTTTTATTCAGTCAGACAGTTTTTTTAAATTGTCCAACCGAATGTCAGGCAAGTTGTCTTGGATTTTCGATATGTCTGATATAGAGCAAAAAGTAAATAAAAATATCTAACCTTAGTTCTCTTTAAAGATGCATCAGCTGACAGATGACTTTCATCTGAATCAGAGAACTCATCAACTGTAACAAAATAAATGTTAAACATTAACACATCAACACCTGAACATAATATATTTTAACACTTGTCAAAATGTACAACAGTTATATCTCAACACTTTTATTATTTTTCATTGATATCTCATGACTCATGTGATATACTCAAAACAGATCGTAAGTTATCAAAGAAAAATCATAGAGGATAATGTTAATTTAACTTTCTTTAACCTTTAATTTTCACATATCTAAAGTTGCTGCTAACCCCCCCNNNNCCCCATTCTAACACCACCTCCATACAATTTAGTAATAATTAATATAAATATGTTTAAAATATATGAAATTTACCTTTCTTTTTCTTATGTCTGATTTTTGCAGAATCTTTCTCGATTTTAACTGACATTTTTACTCTTCTTTTTCAATAATTAAAATTTAATTTTAAAATTCAAATTATTGTAAAACTTAAACCTAATCAAAACTAGAAAAAACGTAGATAACACTCTCTATATCAAATAAATATGATTTAAACATATAGAAAAGGAACTTAAAGGATGTATCAATTACCTGTATCACCTTTCCAATATCTAATCACCCATGCAATAGACAAAACCCACAATGAAAATAAACATCTAGATTAAACACCATTTAAATTCTAAATTTTAAATTAAAGACCAAAATCTGTTTTGTCTAATAATACAATTTAAATTTAAATCTACATAACTATTGCTGAATATTTCATGAAGATATGAAATAAAATCATAGTGCAGTTGGTAATGTTAATTATCTCATATGTATAACAAAATTGCCAAGTTGAAGAAATTTGCTGATTAATGATTAAGAAAATTAGTAAAAAAAATATTTTAAATTCTTTCCACTGCTTATTTTTTTATTTTTTTAATGATTCATTACAAAATTAATGAGAGATAAATTAAATTGAGAATTTTTTTTTTTTTACACATTTTTCACATACTAAAGAGGGATAACTCATGATCAGAAAAAATTGTCTGCTATCTCAAAATTAAACTTGACCTGTATTTTGTCAGTCTAAAACTAGTTTTAACATTTCAATTCATTCAGATAACACTCAGAGTGATATAATGTCGCCCGCCTACCCACTCTCCCTTTATTTATCCAATAATTCAACTAACAAACTTGGCAAAGTACTGCAAGGAGGAGATAACTCAAAGGGAATATGGTCCAAGATCATTCAGGACTTTCTTGCAACTATAAGAAAGTTAGATCTGTAAAGTTTATGCATGCAAAATAATGAAATCATGTGACTTTCATAACAAATTCCAGTGAAATTAATCCTTGTTAGTCAATAACAAAATAAAGTTATTTCAAAGAAAGAAAAAAAATGATGACTACTGAAACATCAGAAAATTTTCTTAGCTATTAACTCTATTTATTTGTACGAGTGAAAATGCAAATGAGTCTAAAGATACATAATCAGCTAAAATAATAAAGTAAAAAATGTACACATTCCAAACATGTCCAGGGAATTCTTCAGGGAACGTCTTTAAACAATCACAAGTATTGGTAAAAAGTCAAATCACCCATTTTGTATGGGATAAGGGGCAAACAATTTTTAGGAGTCCAATGCTTCCTTACTTAAAATATAAAAATTAAATATTAGCTAAAACTGCCAAGCATTCTATTAAAAAAAAACAACTTACCCAATAAAGACCCTGAAACAACAAAGTCAAACTTGAAAAAGATGGGTTGTAGTTTTATTTGAAGTTATAGCTAAATTTCCTTCTAAAATAATGTTCCCATAGATCTAGAGGATGATGCTTGAGATCGCAACATTTAAAAATAGCTTAATTTAAAAAAAATAATTCCTGACTAAAAAATATAGCAACTTACAATCAGCCCTTGGTGGCATTGACCGCCTCTGTAACAGTGATGGACGTTTTTGAGATCCATTTTGTCGAAGTTTAACTTTCTCAGAGAATACAGATGGTAAATCCTTCATTTCGACAATATCGGTTGACTTCTGTCGTTTCTTCTTTTTCTCAGATTTTGGAGTCTTTTTCTTTTTCTTTGCCAACTTTTCTTCCAGCGTGTCCGTTGAAGATGACCTATTTTTTTCTTTCAACTCTTTGTTGTGTTCAGGAGATTTATTTGGTTTAAGAATTTGTAACAAGGATTTCTTTTTCTTTGTAGACTTAGGAGTTTCAGTGTCTGATTCTTTCGATAATCCACTTTCCAGCGTATCAAAAGAAGAGTCTTTCTTTTTCTTTTTCTTATCTTTAGATTTCGGTGTCTTAGCAACAGAATTGACTGGAGTAGAATGAAGAATTTTACCTTTTTTATCTTCCTCGCTATCAGAAATCATATCACTAGTACTAGGTGTGTTCGATGTGCCAGTACTCAATTCACGTCTCAACTTGCGCTGGATTTTCTTGGCAGATATAGGAGTGTAATTAACATTCTCTAAACCTAATTCTTCGTCACTTTTTAGCCTAGCCTTCTCCCTAGCCTTTTCTCTAGCTTGGCTCATTTCTACTTTTTTACTTTCTCTGATGTGATCTGTAGAAGGAGTAGTAGGTTTTTCAAAATCCATCGGTGGAACTGGTAAGATTCGTTTACGAATATCTTTGTTCTGTATTTCTTTTTTATTGTCCGGTTTATTTTTAACGGAGGTCTTAGGAGTATAAAATTTTTCATCTAACATATCATCTTCGCTATCGTCAGCAAACGGAATATCATCAATATCTTTCCCGACACTTTTGCTTTCCATTTGTTCCAGGTTTGGACGAATCTGTTTTTTTAAACTCAAATCAACACCAATTTTCTTCTTCGCCCCTTCATCATTCTGACTTGAGCTATCGTCAATACTATTAAATGCAAATAATTTAGTTTTATCAACAGAAATTTTAGTCTTATTTTTACTAATATCTTTAATAATGTCAGGAGTATCAGTTGGAACACTACTGGTATTTGTATTAGTAGATTTCTTCAATTCCGGACTAGAGGGACTTTTCGTACCTGATGACGAAGTAGGAGAACCCAAACGTTTCCTCATAAATTCACTCTGAAAACCAGGGGGAGTAATCCTGCTTTTCATATTACTAATGTCGGGAAGTTTTCTGCCCTCGTTAAGAGATTTTTCTTCAGATTTATCACTAACAATTGATCCACCACTACTATTATAACTATCCTGAATAGATTTTCTCTGTTCTAAAACTTCCGTAGGAATTTTGAAATCTTCCAAACTTTTGTCTAATTTAATTAATTTTTTATCACCACTTTTAACAACATCAGATTTTACACTCACAACATTATCTGTTCTCTCCCCAATTTCCAAAGGAATTTTCTTTTGTCTTTGTAATAATTTTTTGCTTCTGGAAATTTTTGGAGAAGTAGAACTTTGACGGGGACTTGTACATGTATTATCGTGTGCATTCTCCTTTAAAGTTTTTGCAATATGATCCGGTAATTTAGGTAATGGTCGCCAAAGACTGCCATCGCTATTACATTGAGGAGTTATAACCTTTTTCTGATTATTTACGTTATTTTCTGTGCTTGTTTCACTCATATCACTACTAATTACAGGGGAGACGACTTTTTTCTGATCTATGACATGATTTTTGTCGCTACTCTTTTCTGAATTACTAAGAATACTACTATCACTATAACACTTGTCACAACTGCCTGTTTCATCTAACGTTAATGATTTTTCACCATTATTGTTTAAATTCATTAAATCAGTCGCAGAAACGAAAGTGTCACTGGCAACACTAGCATTCGGAGTTTCATAAATACTTTTATCTTTCAGCTCATTGTCAAGTTCAAGGTCTTTTTCTGCATTTAACGTATCATCAAGATTTTCGTTAATTCGAGGAGTCATTTCTTCCGATTGTTCATCATCCAATACCTGACTGATTGTCAACTGATATTCACGGAAAATATCATCATCAACATCTGGAGTGTCGTCTTCCCTTTCATCATCTCCAGCATATTTCTTGTTGTCCTCAGAGAGTGAGGTCAATGAGGAACCAACAGAATTACTCGGAGTTGATATTGTAAAACTAGAATCAGAACCAAAAGAATTCCTATACTTTTTCTTACAAGGTGTTTTATTTCCACCTCTACCTCTGGTTCTGGTCACAAATCTATCGTCAATTCCCGAGAAGTCCTGGTTTTCCTCTGAACTTTCCATATTTTTTACACTATCTAAAACAGCTTGTGTTGTATTATTTGAACTACCATTACTACTTGACCTTTTGGAGACCTTGAGAGATCTCATTTGCTCCTCATCCTCACATTCTACATCAGCGTGATTGTCTTCCGACATTTTGTCAGACATGGCAACGTCTTCATCACAGAGAGATGAATCATCTGTTTTTAAAATCTGATCACCACTACTGACAGATGATTTGTGATCAATGTCTGCTAATAATTTCTCCATTTCTTTACTCAGGGCAGTTTTATCATTTCGTTCTTCATCATCATCAGACATATTTTCTTCATCATCACTTTCAAACACATCTTCATATTCATCAGCAGTATCCTGATTATCCTCCTCTATATTTTCATCAACTATTTCCTCCTCTACATTTTCATCAACTATTTCCTCCTCAACCTGTTCATCATCAACAATTTGTTCAACATCATCATCATCATCCTCCATTTCATCAACATTTTCATCTTCCATTTCATCAACATTTTCACTAAGTTTTTCTTCTTCAATCATTTCCTCTTCCCATTTTTCAAATTCCTCAACTACCTCATTAATATCTTCATCTGAATCATTGTCAACCTCTTCCTCATTCTTCTCTTCTTTTTCTTCATTTTGATCGCCCATACCAAACATTTTCCATGGATCTAATCGGAGAGGTTCCGGTGGTGTGTTAAAGAAGTTAGCCCTTGCTGTTTTCACAACAGAGGGACCGTTACCCTGGTTTATATCTAATGTTAATTTCTGTGGATCACTATCTTTACTAAGTTCAGTTTCTTTTTCTGTTTCACTTGTTGAGTCATCTTGTTCCTCTGTATCAGAATCTAAAATAAACAGTCACTGTATCTAAGTGGGATGTAATGTAAGATTCATATTCCACTCATGTAATGTAAGATTCATATTCCACTCATGTAATGTAAGATTCATATTCCACTCATGTAATGTAAGATTCATATTCCACTCATGTAATGTAAGATTCATATTCCACTCATGTAATGTAAGTGGCATGTAACATATTAATGTTGCACTCATGTGTATAATGTTTCAATATAAGTGGAATGTAACATTTTCATTTTTCACTCATGCTCATGTGTGTATTTTATTTTACTACTCATGTGTTTCATGTTTAAATGTAAGTAGAATGCAACATTTTAACATCCCACTCATGTGTATAATGCTCTGATATAAGTGGAATGTAATACTTCTTTTTACACTCGAGTGTTTTAAGATTAGGTGTCATTGGAATGTAACATTTTAACATCCCACTCATGTGTATAATGCTCTGATATAAGTGGAATGTAATACTTCTTTTTACACTGGAGTGTTTTAAGATTAGGTGTCATTGGAATGTAACATTTTAACATCCCACTCATGTGTATAATGCTCTGATATAAGTGGAATGTAATACTTCTTTTTACACTGGAGTGTTTTAAGATTAGGTGTAATTGGAAGGTAACATTTTCATAAGTTACTAATGTATTTGGAATCTATATCATTTTCTATTTTTTATTTTCATATCTTAACAAAATGTTTGCTTGTTTGCACATAGTGGTGTCCAACACATATTCTGTTGTGTTTTTGTTTTGTTTTTCTACGAGTTGTGTACCCTATGGTGCCAGTTTCTCTGGATTGTCTATTTTTGATTGCACCTTCGGTCTTCTCTAACGTTTATTGCATACAAATCATGTCGCAATATCAAAGATATTTGTACTGATTGCAGTTTTGTCACAGAACTGGCTCTGTACCCCAAGTCTGTTGGCTCCTAAACATAAGTCAAATTATTTATGATAACATACCCAAGTCTGACCCCTCCTCCTCCTCTGGTTGGTTCATCTTCTCATATTTAATTTGGGTTTCTAGTTTCAAAGTATCCAGTAAATTCTCATGTGATTTCCGTTTTAAAGTCTCCACGACTTGTAAAGCTTCCTCAAGAGTCAAATCCTTGTTATGTCCTAATGTTTCATTGACGACCTCATTTAACTCTTCATCATCACTGGGCCTGAAGATTAAAATTTATTTTATTAATGAATGAATGAATTAATTAAGTTTCATGTCTCATAAACAAGGGCTTCGTATCTCATAAACAAACGTTTCATGTCTCATAAACAAGCATACATTTTTTTTAATATAACATGAACATCTTTGTTTACAATTAGTTGTTGACTTGTTTACAGATAACAGTAAACAATAACACTGACTACAAGTACATCAAATATCAAGAAACTAAATCAGTTTTTATATAAGATAAAGTTCTCCATTATGCTATGTTCTCCTTGGAATGTTTACCAATTAAGAGTGAGTGATTGCTGTTTAATGCCAACTCAGCAATTTTTCAGCTATATCATGTTAACAAGTTAATTTTCAAAGACCAACATGCTTAGCTGGATTTTTTCTATAGTGTTTGTTCACTAAAACAACAGTCCGCGGATAGACATGCCGCCTTACTCAGACACATTATCCTGATTCCAAGCCAACCAGTCTTTCTCCTAATGCTGCGTGCTTAATGGAAAAGCAACAAATACCAATTTTATATTCTTTCGTTATACATGATCAGGGCTCATACCCTCGATCTCAAGCACTTGAGGCAAGCACACTAACCATTACACCACCGATACGTTACCAATTAAAATAAACCATACATTAAACTAGTAGAAATTTGAATTTCTCAATCTCCAATGTTTTATTTAAATGAAGTATCCCATGCCACCACATGACAATGGTACTTTATTATGCCACTATATGTTACTTTATTATTTTATCCTACATGCAATATTAAATGTACCATTAATTTCCTTCTTAAATTCGTTTTATTTTAACAAATCAGTTATATCCTTCCTATTATCTTATTATGTTAAAAAATTAAAATTTCAATGTCTGAGTTTAATAAGAGTGCTAGAAACAAGGTTGGCAGGATATGTGCAAAAAAAAAGTTTGTAATTTTTATAAATGGGGAAGAAAATTAATATTTTCATTTAGAATAAAACACACTAAAAAAAGTTAAATGTAAATTTATTCTTTCCTATCAACAATATGTTATAAATGGGAGAAAAATAAGCTTGGGAGAGAAAGTGAAATTAGAAAAAGATGTTCCCAGGAACCTATATCGCTCACATGGTTTGAAATTGCTCCATAAAATGTACTACGTTCTAAATATAAGGAGAAGATTTTTTTTTATTTTGCCAATAAGAAACTAGAAATGTCCATGTTTTTGTTTTGTTTTTCTTCGAGTTGTGTACCCTATTGCCAGTTTCTCTGGATTGTCATGTTTATTTGAAGACAAAACGAGGAAATTTTGTTGAGGACCTCACAAACATCATTTCTGCCATGTATCGATTAAAAAGGCTCAGCAGACTCAAAAGAAAAGATTAAAATGTGAACAATTTATATACGAACAGTCGACAGACATGAATTGATGGCAAAAGCTCAAATGACCCTTTGCATTAGGTAATTAGCTCAAAAAGTAACAAAGTATTCTGAAGTAAATTAATTACTACTAAATGTATACTGTATGTTAATGTACCCTCCCTTACGATTAATATGTCAATGTACCCTCCCTTACGATTAATATGTCAATGTACCCTCCCTGACGATTAATATGTTAATGTACTCTCCCTGACAATTAATATGTTAATGTACCCTCCCTTATGACTAATATGTTAATGTACCTTCCCTGACGATTAATATGTTAATGTACCCTCCGTTACGATTAATATGTTAATGTACCCTCCCTTACAACTAATATGTTAAAGGGGCATTATCTGCCAAATCATAAATTTTTGCTACCCATAAAAACTATCAGATATGATTGATGCCTTAATAAAACGTGTTTCTGTAACTTATAAATGTTATGAAATGTACGCGCATCGGGGAAAAAACCTGCAACTGCTCGTGTTTTGAGATCGTTCAAGAAATGGACGTCATCATAATTATCGACATTGTTTACAGAGTTTGTCGAATCGTCATTAAATCAGTACAACAATTCACTTATTTCTTATTTTTTGTGAATCTGCTTTTAGTCTGTGTTAATTACGGACAAAGAACCATGCAAGTTGGCAGTTAATAAGCGACAAAACACAAATTATTCGTTTTTACCTGTCACTAGTAAGGTCAATTGCATACGGAAAAAGCAAGGTCAAATTATTTGCTTGCAAGCAAATAAGTAATCGAAGGTAATTTTCATTCTTAAAAGGCAGAAATTGGTTCGATAAGCTGTTTAATGTGAAATATTTACCTTTATTTCATCATTTTAAAGCTATTTACCAATTTCCAAAACATATAATTTTTTTGTTCAAAATCGTAGCTAATGCCCCTTTAATGTACCTTCCCTGACGATTAATATGTCAATGTACCCTCCCTTACGACTAATATGTTAATGTATTCTCCCATTTGATTACTATGTTAATGTACCCTCCCTATGGATTAATAGATCTACAAGAATCCCTCATTGTTAAAAATAATGTAAATTTGGTGTAATGTATACTTTACATAAACATAAGAATAGTTTTTAATGATGATCTGAAAAACAAAATCACAAAATATTATATTGACAGTATTTGTATTTAGGATTGATGAGTGGGATAAAAATGTGCTTCTAAAGATCTCACTTCATGTCTGTTAGTTTCAAATGTTCTCAGTATCATAAATTCAAAATTATATCAATTTTTCTCACAAAGTTTTTTCTGCATAAGACAAAACACACTACGTATTGTACAATGTAAATAGATAAATATTAAAACGTGATTAAAAAATATATATATATATTTTACTGAAAATGTTTTTTCATATTACTGTATATCAAACTTATTTTCATAATTAATTATTTTTCCTGAGAACAAAAGAAATGGGGAAATTTGGTATGTTACATTCTACCTGTTCCTTTGCAGTTTTTTGAATTTCCTAAAATAAAATTGCCCATAGAAAAATCAGTCAAGAGGCACTAACAGAATTACTAGCTATGACAAATAAAGGAAACTCACATTCAAAAGAAATGAAAAGTAAACAAAAATAAAAAAGAAGAGAAATAAAAGCATACATTATAATAGGAAACATACAATATTTTTATTGACTACAATATGTTGGATTATTTTCGCTGGATGTAAATTTCAGTAAATTAGTTTCAAATCCAAAAAATGAGAGCTGTTGACATAAAGAGATAAATAATAGACCCTTTCACAATAACTGAAGTCCTACATTCATCTGGGATATTTGTCAATGGAAAAATGATAATTTCACAGAAAAATAGTGATGTCATAAACACATTTAATTGTTCTACGACATCATTTTACGAGAAAGGGTATTATTACCACTCATAAATGTCCCGGATAAATGCAGGTGAAAGGGTAATGGAAATGTGATTGTCATTATAAATATACAAAATATTTTTGAATGTCATTATATTGTTTGCCAAATAATGATTTGATTTGATTTGATTTTTGGTGTTTTAATGCCACTTTCAACAATATTTCAGCTATATCATGGCGACCAGTGTTAGTGGTGGAGGAAGCCGGAGTACCCGGAGAGAACCACTGACCATGGGCAAGCAACTGGTAAACTTTATCACTTGCGGCTGCGAGTCGAGTGCACCCTTTTTTGTAATTTACAAAGCAGGGCGCGAACCCACGCTGTATTGGTGCTAGGCTTGTATGAGTTGTTAGATCCAACGACCTAACTCATTGAGCCACCCGGACCCCCCAAATAATGATATTTACACCTGCCAAAAATAACCCATTATATAATAGTATGTATAATAGTAACCATTCTATGGTGCTTCTGATATTGACTACATAATATGTTTATTTCATGTGTCAAGGTCAAATAGAAATCATATATGCCAGTGTCAAGGACATATTGATTGGGTGTATTTTACAGTAGCCAATGTTGCCAGTTTCTCTGGATTGTCCATTCTTAATTGCCCCTTCAGTTTTCTCCAACATTTATTTATTTTCTAACCACAATCTAATGTAATATTTCACCCAAATATGAAAACACTTTCATGATCACACCATTTCACTGTGATGGAGGTTTGGGTCCATAAAACAAGTTTAACCCAGCCACTTTTTTTAAATAAGTGCCTGTACCAAGCCAGGAGAATAAGCAGTCATACATTTGTATATTAGGGGTATTAATTTTACCTCTGTTTCTAAGATTTTCCAATTCGATTTTGGAATTGTTCTGACTGTTGATCGATACCTTGGTTATTTTCAAATTATTAATAATGAGCATCAAAATATTAGTTTAGATAAGGGGCAGGAATAAGAATAGAATTACACTATGCATCAATATCGTTTCCTTTCTTTTTTGTTTTGGCAACTGATTTCTATCTAATATGACTCATGCTATTTTACAGGAGGGAACTCAAAATAAACTGAAATCTATGCTACACAAATAAACAAGGACATGTAGCAATAACACACTCTAAATGACAAAAACAGGCATTCAAAGCCTACCATTGACTCAATGTCTGAGCCATTTCATAATCAATTAATTCACTGAAATAAAATATGTAGCCATGATAATTTAAAATAATAAAAAAACAAAATCTACATCACAACAAATATGGATAATTATTATATAGAGATAAATGTTTCTCGTGAAGATACGAACAAATCAGAGGCATTATTACACAGTAGAAGGAAATGTAAATATGTTGGTCTTCAAACTACTTTGGAACAACTCATTATACTCATTTTTTTTCTATTTTATTTAGAAAATTTTTCAGTGATTTATTGAACTCAATATACAATAATAAAACTAATTATATTTCCATATGTAATATCTAATGCAACTGTAATTTTAACTTTCAAGAATTTTTTTTTTTCTTCCAGTTTTCAAGGTTTTTCTATCCAAAATTAAAAAGAATTTCACAAATCTTAATTAAAATTAGATGTTTGTTGCATGTTTCTTTTCCTTTTTTTGTTGTGATACGATAACATCTAAATACATCATGTAAGGGGTCATGTCATCTTTGACTATCCAATTAAATGCAAGACAGTTAAATATATTGCCCAATCAAAACATCAGCTCTTAGCATGTGCTTGGTTTGAATACTGGTAGGCTCATCTCTGATTGGTCCAATGAAAATATGAACCTTGACATGACCCCATCATGATGTTGTAAGATGTTAGAGTATCGCCAAAAAATAAAAATAAAAATATGCAACATGCGTCTAATTTCAATAAGATTGGAATTTAACAAAATAAACAACTACATAATCCTACAATATCAAACCATATAAAATACATACTCTAAGTCCGAGTCACTCATATCATCATCATCCATGTCTAATAGTAAAGCATCGGAGGATAACGAAGCTCTCAGATTGTGTTCTGTTAACTCTTCCTCAGACTCCTCCTGTAGACCATCTATACTGTTCTCAAACTCTATACGTTCTGGTGTCTTCTTAGGTTTAAGTTCATCAGGTGGGCTCAGTGGTGGGGTTAGTGGAGCTGAAAATATCATGTCATTTACAATGCATTTTGTTCTACATTTTCCAAATGAATCCCCATTTAATCTATTTCACAAGTTGCTTCTCTTGATTGTGAAATTTTATTTATTTATGCGGTTATCTGTCTTTTTTGTATCTTTCATATTACATTTTCAATGTCATTATCAAAATGATTTTCACATTTTTGTTTACATAGAAAGACGTTTCAAAATGGAATTTGTTTTTCATTGTCAGACACTTGACGATATTTTCAATTGTGACAACAGTGGTATTATAGCATCACACAGTGAAATAACAATAGTGAAATACCGGTTTTTCTTTCAGGGGCATCTACATATACTTTATAAATAATTTTTACTTTGTACTATGCATAAAGCATAAAAATACTTTATTAGTAATCCTTTCAATTCTGTTTGAAAGCCTCATAACTAGGGTGATGGTGTTTAAAGCCACTTTCAACAATATTTCAGCTATATCATGGCAGTCAGCTTTATTGGTGGAGGAAACTGGAGTACCTGGAGAAAACCACTACTATAAACTACAACATAATAATAATATAATATTGATTTTTCGATACGATTTTGGAACTGTTCCAACAATATGGTATTTTTTATTTTTCATTTTATCCTAAACAGACAATACACCTACATGGGATTTTCTTTGGAGATGTTTTCCTTACAGGTTTAGGTGATGGACCGGCATCAATTACAACCTTTGGAATATTTTCCTGAAAGTACAGCATTTTTTTTTTAATTATTATTACACATGCTTAAAAATTTATGTAAGTAAAAAATAATACCTGAGAATTTAGATTATGATAAAATATTACTAATACAAATCTGTGATCTTCACTTACTAAATCTTGACGGTTTTAACAATAAAAAATAAACTGGACAAATTTGCATACATGTTGACAAGGTATGTAAACAGGAAATAAACTATTTGATATCTTTGAACTTTAAAATGAATCAGTTATTACACAGAGAGGAATATTAAGATACCATTTATAAATAATCTGGCTGACATTACAATATAAAAACCACCAAAAGCAGAACAGTGGAACTTGTGCAATCCGACACCTGAGTTTTCCGGTATTCTGTGACAACCAACAAAAATTTATGGTCCCAAAGTATTTCTGTTAACCAAATTAAACTCCAGTATTCCAACATCCTGTACCATCTGACACATTTCCCTGGTTCCTTGATGTGTCAGTTTAGACAGGTGTTACACTGTATTTTCAAAAACAAGTATGTTCAGTATTTTTTTTTTTCAACAAAACCTAAATGATCCATAATGTTATAGTATATTAAAGTATAAACCTTAATTTGTTCTTCTTCCTCATTATAGCCATGTTTTCTTCTGAACTTAGAAAATCTCATTTCTAATCTGGAATGTCGGAAGCAGAAAAACTTCACTGAAAAAAAGATTGATCAAATTACTACATTATCAAAACATTTTCATCAAAATTCTTGAAAAAAAACACTGTCACTGATAATTAATTTGGAAAAAAAAGCTGTTTTGTTATTATTTTAACTATTGGGACGGTGAGTGATCTCCTCATTGTAAATATATGCATGTCATTTCATGATTTTATCATTGATAACTATAACATTCGTAATAATACAGAAAGTGAGTACCGTATTTACTTGACATTTCACTAACAAACTGGACACATTTTTATCGAGTAATTAGAATCTATTATGGCAACAAATTCTAGCCAGCATTAGTTCCATTTTAATTGACAATCTGGTGCCTTTAGAAGGTAGCGCTAAATTGTCATAAATTGAGAAATGCTTATTTTTTAGAATGGAGAATGAAATGTGAAATGGTATGGGGGCCTTGGTGGTCGAGCGGTTAAGAAAATTGATTTCTGACCACATACACAATATCACTGACTTCAGTTAATGTCTAATATCCACCGCATGTGTTAAGGTTTCCAGACACCTACCCAAGGCCTGGGGTTTCAAAAGTCAGTTTGTTATAATCTTTCCAGGTTTTCCTTCCCTAATATGTCTGATAGTCATGATATAGCTGATAAAATGTTGAAAGTGACGATTAGCACCAATAAATCTTACCCTAACCCTAATATTGTACGAGTTTATCAATGTGTAAACTTGGCCTTAACTAATAAACTTTACATAGTCTCAGTTGATGAGCAAGCTGGCCGAGTTCACATATTACATTATACAAAATGACGTTTAATTCTATGATATTTTTCTAATCTTTGTACAGAACATTTTCTATACTATATTTCCATACCTTCCCCTGTTGGCAGTCGATCAGCACTGTAATTGTTTAGTCTTAGTCCACAATCACAGAAATCACATTTCAGACATCCACGGTGGAAGAACAGACCTTCTGCACTCATCCTCTCCATCAGGTAGACTCTCTTCTTACAGAAATAACACACCTCACTAGCAGGCTGAGCTGCCAATAAAACCCCTGGAGTTTTCTGCAAACATAAATTTTGACAAAATGATACAAAAACTGAACAGTCATGCTAATAGCAACACATTCTAGTTTCCTTTAAGACTTGCTACAACTGTGCAAATTGATGTGTAAGGATGTTAATATGAAACACAATTTTATTATACTTATTGACAAAAGTTATCAGATGAACCTGTGACTGACTCCCCAATATACATGTATGATTCTTAATTTAAAAAGGTTAACATCTACATGTACTGTTAAAGTATATTTATTCGTTGGCACCAGTTGTCATGGTTTCTACAAAATGTATTGATCCTTGGGTTCTTTTTTAATTCATGATTTCACACATTACAGACAACAATCAATGGGGAAATTGTATTTCGTTGGATTTTAATTTTCTTGGTTTAAGTGGACCGGAATCCACGAAAATTAGAACCCAGCAATTAATAATGATTTCACATCTCATCAACTTACCATTTTCTTAACAGGTGTCTGATTGACGGGTTGACTCTCACACTGGAACTTTGACGCTAAAATTTCGGCCATGGCACTGACCTTGACATTACCTTCAATGTCAATCTTATTCTGACCGTTATTGTCGTTAATCTTCTGATTCAGATCAAACTTGTTAGCAATCTCATCCATGGGAAGTTTATTATATTTTGTCAATTCAACATCTGACTTCTGGAAATTAAACAAAATATACTATTAATTATTTATCGACAGAAATACCTTGTTTGTCATTAATTTGGACATTTTTCCTTTGATCTCTCCGAGTGACATTGTCAATGTCAAACAATCTGACTCTGATGCTGAAAATTATCAGTCAGTGTGATGTCAAACACATTATAACATCACTGATGAAAACAATAACATCAATTTTGAAGATATTGACATACATTATCACCAATATCAGATCTTGACTCACTACAATACTAGTGATAATATATATTTCATTTTTTTACTATGTATAAAACCAATTGACAAGAATAAATTCAACTAAAATATATACCAACATATGACTGGAAATCAAACTATTTCACGACATGTACATACATATTATTTATATGAAAAAAGTTATAACAGCAATGGTCATCATTTTTATAAGAGACCACAACAACACGAGCCACTCCTTTGTCTCACATGTAGCATATCACTCACTTGTGGAAAGCACTTAAATGACAGCATCATTTCACTAAGAGGGTGGTTTGGGCCTATAAAATTAGCTTGACCCTGCCACTTTTTATTGAAGTGCCTGTTCCAAGCCAAGAAAGTGAGCAATCATGTTTGAGTATCAATTGTCAATTAGTGTTATATTTTTGATTTTCATTTTATTACTAAAATTTAAATTACAAAAAAAGACAGGCAATAATGTTTATATAACCCTAAGATCCTAACTATTTGACTCGGTGCTTTTGATACTGTCAGATGTGATTTCTGTCATTTTGATAACAGCACTGTAAGACTATTAATTCCATTGTAATGCTGTCTTTTTCTGATGATTTACATCAATAAGACCACAGTTTAACACTCAGGACATGTACATTACCTCTGGTAATTTATGTTTCTTTTTTGATATAGATGATTCTGTTACTTTATCTTCATCTTTTTCCTTTCTCTGAAATTACATTAAAAAATAAAATAGTAAAAGTCTCATTATGTAAAACTTTTGAGTTTTTGTTGGTTTGTTTTTGTTTTTTTGGGTCCTTTTTTTGTGTGGATATCTTGAATGATCACTAAATTGGAAGTAAAATCATAGGTCATCCATTTTTTTTTAAAATGAAGCATAAATATCAAACCTAAAGCTTTGTAATTTCAATTCTGCCACTTTGTTTGCAAACAAAAAGGCAAAATTATTGTTTTAATGACAAAAATATTAGAAAGCATTAACATTATAAAAGATGAAAACACCATACAAAAATCCTTTCTATGAACTTTGAACACAATCAATTTCATATTTCAAAATGATTATTTGATAGAATATGGGTGATGCAAACAATTTCTTAAAGGGGAATTTGCGGTAGTGCCTACCGACAAAATTTGTGGGTGGAGTTTATCATAAAAAATCCCCGTTGATATGAACAGCATATTTATGAAACTATGTCACATGACCAATGTGACCATACTTCAGAAATTTAAAGTGATTTTTGTAGGTTTTAGAGAGATGAAGAATATTATTTTTGATAAGACTAAAAGTTTCGTAGGGAGGAACACTAGTGACCATGCCTGTCAAATATTTTGCTCCAAAAATAACTGTGAAACTATGTATCATTGATTTTTCCTCCTCGAGATAACCGTGGTCAAAATAATGAACAATCTGAATATTTGCTCCGCCCACAGCTATTTATACCCACGGTCCTGGTTTAAGTGGTAATAAACATATTGTTGTGTGTTTGCAAGTGGCGATAAAGGGATTTTGTGAAAAGTTTGCCTGAATTTCAACAGAATGGACAGACATACAACATTCTAGATATAGATATATAGCTACCTGCTCAAAATATAATATTGCAACAAGTATTCTATAGGAACTCTTTATCACATATGCAATGTAATTTTGAAAATTCTGAATTGGTCCGTTATAATGCACATGCATTTCTGAATTAATTTGATATGCTAACACATGTTACATTGTATTTAAAATTCAATATTATGCTACAAAACATAATTTGAACGAATACTAAACAATAACAAACCTTTTTAGACCTGGCAAATTTGGCACTATTTCTGAGTTTCTGTAGTAAAGACAATCTACTCAGTGGAGACTTGTGTGATTTCTGTGATTCGTCTCTAAGTAGTACACGTGGAGATTCAGCTGAAATTTAATAAAATCATAAAAAAAAAATTTAAAGACTTCAGAAACTTATTGTAGACAGTTTTCTGAAGTATTTTCATATAATTTACAAAACTCTAAGAGAAGAATGATTTTTTTCTTCTTCATTTTTCCTAAACTGAAATTGACCATGTTTGTGTTCTTCATTTTTCCTAAACTGAAATTGACCATGTTTGTCTTTATAGAATCATTGATATTTATTTCCATTTTTCAGTGAGTAAACGAGTGACTGTTGTTTAACACCAAGTGAGCAATTTTCAGCTATATCATGGTGTAAACAAGTTGCATTTTGATGAAATAATGATGATGTCCACATTGTATTAGACCAACACACTTAGTTCAGTTTGATTTTTAGAATGCTAGCTCTGAACTGATACAACATAAAGTGAGTAAAATCACCCTACTTGACCCACTTATCACACTATCATGTATCCAAGCCAACCAGTCTTTTCTCTTACCCCTTAAATACAGAATCCTTTAGCAGAGAAGCAACAAATACCAATTTTCATTGTCCTCAGATTGACCCAATCCATGATCTACCACACTCGGGGTAAACATGCTAACCATTACATTATCGATTTGTTTTTCAATTTTTAAAAGATTAAAGGATATGAATAAGGTAATGAATATAACTAAGGTTTGTTTGATGGTGCTTAACGCCTCTTTCAACAATATTTCAGTTACATCGTGGCGGTCAGTTTTATTGGTGGAGGAAACCAGAAGACCGGGAGAAAACAACCGACCTGTCAAAATCACTGACAAACTTATATCACATAATGTTGTACACCTCGAACTCACAACATCAGTGGTGATAGGCACTTATTACATAGGTAGTTGTAAATCCAACTACCATACAATCAAGGCCCCCGATATGACAAAGACCTTACCAGTTGCTATCCTCTCCTTCTTGAATTTATGATAGAATTGAGACAGATAAGAGACCATGGTGAGTTTGTCTGGTAGAGAACAGTTAACCATTTCTTGTGGTGACATAACAGGAGATATCCCCAGTGAAGTTTCTGCCACACGGAAGGCTAACTGGTTGTTTTGTATTCCTTCATTAGACATTAAGGATTGGAAGTCACTGCAAATAAAGATGAAGGGTGTTATAAAAAGAAGAATTTGCTTTTCTATACTTTTACATATATGCGTATTTCAATCAGTAACAACATGCATTTGAGTATCAGATCCATTTAGACAAAACTTTTGAATCGGTGTTTAACACCAACTTTAGTAGTACTTCAGCTATATGGAATTCCTGACCTACAATGTGTTTATGCAAATTACCCACGTCGACACCACAATATACATGACATTTCATTATGAGATGTTGAGTGATTTCAATTTTTATCAAAATAAACTATTTGTTATTTTATATTTATTGGTAAATGAAGTTACACTTCACTATACCCAGTTATATCGTGGAGGTCAGTTTTATTGGTGGAGGAAACCGGAGTACCCAGAGAAAACCATCGACCTGACACAAGTCTCTGACAAACTTTACCACATAATATTGTATCTAGTACTCCTCACCATGAGTGGGATTAGAACTCACAACTTTAGTGGTGATAAGCACTGATTGCACAGGTAGTTGTAAATCTAACTTCCTTATTATATTGAACAGATGACATTCAATTAACCTTAGAATCTCAAACTTTTTATTATTTTTCAAGTAATTGATTGTACATACACAAGATCAGGTTTGAAGTAATGTATTAGAGCGCATAGTGCCAGCCCACTCCTCCAGGAGGCTGTCAGATCTACTATATGTACGTTCCTGTAAGTCCCTGTGTTTAACACTCTCTGACACCATCGTAATAATGAATAACTGTCAATATATTCATCTGCAAACAAACAAAATATAAATCAATTAAAAACAGTCAATGTTAATATCTTCAAACAAAGACGGATATCAATTTTTATATTTTCTTATAAAGTCAATCTCATTCTACACGAGAATGAGGGTAAGAGTTATGGTGTTTAATGCCACTTTCAATAGTATTTCAGTTACATCGTGGCGGTCAGATTTATTGGTGGAGGAAACCTGAGTACCCAGAGAAAACCAACGAATTGTTGCAAGTCACTGACAAACTTATCACATAATGTTGTATTGAGTACACATCGCCTGAGAGGGATTCAAACTCACAATATTGACAATGGTGTTATTATACTACACAAGAAGTATGAAAATAGCAATAACAATTTGTAAATAAAATGATTTGTATCTACACTTTGGAGTCCTTGAAATCTATATCTTAACATTTTTGTGAAATAAAAAACTATTTCAATTTGCTATAAATAGATGTCCAGTCATCATGATGAGCACCAGTCCTACGGACCAAGACCAGAAAATTTTTGTTCACACCAGTAAATGTTTCACTTTCTATTAAGAACTATTTAAAAATAAATTCAAGAATTTGATTTGAACCAGTAAATTCAAATGATCATTTAAAGGATTGTATGTATGCCTACAGAATATCTCTAGAAAAGTATATTTTGTCACCCACCATTTCTTGCTCGCTTAGCTGGAACTTCTATGATTTCATCATTGTATGTACCATCCCCTGTATCATATAGATGTCTGACTTGTTGTGGCATCACTGCCTTCATGTTCATATTTGAATATCTACAAAAAATTTATACAATGTTTTATTATCAAATTATTTCAAATATTTTGTTAAATTAGTTATATCTGGTTCCTCACAAAGACCACTGGATTATTTGGATGTTACTCATTAATTGAAATAGTGATACTTTTTTATCTGATAGTACAGCTCACAGCAGCATATTCTATTAGTCAATCATTTATGGACTTTCACTGATCTTAACTGGTTTTTTTTAAATTTCAATTATAATCGGTTTAAATGAATAGCAGGCCTTTCAATAAGTGGTGATACCCGTTACTTTTACTCGTTTAAAATGGTATTTGGTGCATCCTGATTTCAAAGAGTGTTGTATAAGATATTCATGAAAAATGTTCAAATTTTAATAAAAAGTACCACCTGTAAATAGTGAAGTACTGGTATATTTGAAAAATATTGAAAGCCTTAAACCTTATAGTATATACTTCTTTTAAAAATTCTATTTAGGGTATAAGTTATACTCGTCACTGAAAACCTCAAAGTGACTGTGAGATGAAAAACAACAACAATAATAGTCCTTTTCCTTAATTTATGATATTTATAGGACTGGAGCTTAAGGTGAATTTGGTTTCATTTTCATTTACATCCAGATCAATTTTATGCTAACTTCTTAATCGTTCTGATTTTGTTCAATGGAAAATGATATGTATAAACAATATAGAGGTTACTTTTCATGATGCTTATGATTACATTATCGAGGCAGTGTATTTATTAGAACAAAATAAAATATATTATATTGATGCTCATTCTTGTCTTACTTTACTTGCAAAAATTGAAAGTAACCTGACGTTTTTTGTCTTTTTTTATCATTGTTTTAGGTACCTTGTGTTTGGATCAATGGTATAATCACTGTGATTTTTGTTGAGATTTTCTGGTGTGGTTTGTGATAGAACTTGATAAATGCATTCTCTTTCAGCTAGTACTTGTAGAGGAGTCATCTTCCCTGAGGCCCAGTTCTTCACCATCCATGCTGCATCAAATGCCCCAAGAAATCCACGGGCACAACCAGAGCCTGTAGGCCAGAAAGGCTGAAAACAAACAAACAATTATACATGTATTTAAGCTTCAAGGAGTTCTTGAATACAACATGAATCCTAAGGTGTATCCTAAGCTGCAGATCAGATTAACCAAATCAGATTTATTCATACAAATTAGATGAAAACAGATGTAGCATTCATTGGTAAGAAGTTACAAGTATTGCATGTACTTCAGATACAAGCTATACTTAATATTGAAGATCATATGGTTACCAAGATGAAGAACAGCAATAACTAAACATGGATTGATTTTCTTTGTCATTTACATGCAAATCTGTCTTGTTCCATTTTGAACAATATGATTTTACTCTTATAGAAACAATATGATTTTACTCTTATAGAAACAATGTACTAAATATGTTGGATAAAAAAAATCAATTGAGTGAATATGTGATTGTTGTTTAATGCCAAGTGAGCATATTTTCAACTATATCATAGCGAGAACAAGTTATATTTCTATGAGATGATGATGACATCGACTTTGTACTGGACCAACATGCTAAGTTGGATTTTTATAGTGTCAGCTCACTAAAACAACAGTCCATGGGTAGAAATGTCACTCAACTCTGACACATTACTCTGATTCTGAGCCAACCAATTTTTCTTCTTAATTTTTAATGCTGTCTGCTTTGCAGAGAAGCAGCAAATATCAATTTTATAGTCTTTTGTTTGAATTCAACAGGACTCAAACTCACGACATACCACACTTAAGTCGAGTAACCTATTCGTTACCCCACTCTTGTTCCACATTCATTACAGTAACCAGTTAGAATACAAACCTCCAGTAAACTATCTCCAACGAGACACAATAGTAACGTGTGACCGTTTCTGTTGACAGCTCTGCTAGCATTGACAGCAGCAAACATTGATGTGAAGTCAAACATAGCAACATCTGGTTGTCCATAATGATTGATGGCATAGTCTAATACAGGTAGTTGATGATTGGTGGAGAAATCGGCAGCTTCTTTAGCATAATTAAGTAATCTATCTTTACTGATGTTCTGTGGTGATAGTAATGTAGCTGTGTCAGGATGATCCTTAAAGCAACAAAAAAAAAGACGCTAGTCAATTTCCCTTTAAATTACTGAAATATTAAATGCACTCACTACATTTTTCAAACTTCTTTTAAAAGAATCTTTGGTCTTACTGAAATATTATTTGTGTTAATTTATATTCTTTAAAGCTCAACATTTTTTAATTTTTACTCTGCAAATCACTGCAGTCCTCATGATGAGCACCAGTATTCTGAACCAAGACCAGTAAAACTTTGTTCAGAACTAAATAAAAATAAATTCAAGAAATAGATTCGGACCAGTAAATTCAAATTTTCAATTCGACTGTCACTGGGTACATTCAAATTAAATTATACAAAGGAATGTTTGTACATATCATTCAAATTTTGATATAACTGAAATATTCTTGAAAGTGGCATTAAACACCAAAACCCTAACCTCTAACTCTACAATATTGGTTATTCACCTTCATTAACTCCAAATCAAAGAATGCCAAAAACTTCAACAAAATTAGAAATACATGTTTTCCTCAACAAATCTAACTTAAAAAAAACTTACCTGTAAGAGAACTCCTTTATCCAGAAGACTAGATTTTTTGGCTGTCATCACAAAATAATGAGTGTCATCTTTATAATACACAATATTTTCTAAATCAACACCAGTTTTCTCGTTTAAATCTTTAAAGAATTTTTGGTTAAATATAAATGCTACACCGCTGATTTCCTCCACACGGGCCTCTTGTTGAGTATTACGATTGATGAAATTGGCTGTAATAGCTATTGCAAGTTTTCCCCGAAATTCTTTTCTTTTGAATCCTAAATAAAAAAAAATATTAAAATACATTTATGATTTATTTTCATTTCATAAAGTTTACATATGATAAGAAGAAATTTGTGTATAAGTTTACAGATATTGTACAAGACTGCGATTTCCACATAATACGATGTTCAGTTCATCTGTACTCACATTTAATTCTTAGGGGGTTCATGAGCGAGTGAGTAAGTGATTGTTTAACACCAAAATGAGCAAATTTTTCAGCTATATCATTGCGAGAACAAGTTACATTTCGATAAGATAATGATGAGGTCCACTTTGTACTAGATCAGCAATATGCTTATAGTTATAGTATTTGGATTTTCATAGTGGTACCTCACTGAAACAACAGTCCACAGGTTTTCACGTTGCTCCATTCAGACACATTATTCTGATTCTGAGCCAGCCAGTCTTTGATCTTACTTCATTATGCAGCATGCATAGAGGAGAAACAGCAAATACCAGATTTATAGTCTTTTGGTTTTAATCCGATCAACGATCGAACCCACGATTTACCATACTCCAGGTGAACACACTTGCCATTACACTTGGGTGCCACTTCAATGGAAAAAGACCCTATACGATCATACAAATGATATCTCCTTCATCTTAGAATTAACAAGGTACATGTATATTTAGTGTACTTTAAAACAGATTTTTGGGTATACCTTGTAATGTATTTCTTTTTCCATCAGCACCAATGAGAACATCAAATTCAAATTCTGCAACAGGACTATCAGCTGGTGTTACTTTTGCCCTCCATCCAATTTCTGTAAAAATACAATAGTAGAATATTGAAATATTGTTGGGATTAAGACGTTTTTACCTATTCCGCTGCAGAAAAACATTAAACATCTCTCTCCCTCTATTCAAAACATAGTCAATACCTTTTTTACTTTTATCTTCCAAATGAAACTCCATAAACCAATAGAATTGGCTTGATGAGATATTCTTTACAAACATGCCAGGATAATGGTTCATAAGCATGTGTAGGACTTTGTGTATTGATATATACAAGTAGTCAGTACTAATCTAACACATGCTACAGGGCTCTCACTGTTTTTCAAATTCCCTTATAGGCAGAAGAGATAATACCTTCATTTTTGTTTTGCAACCTCTTTACAGATACCATGCACATTTTAGTTACTGGTTGTAAAGCAGCCAAATTTTTTTTTTCATTTTTCAGTCGTTTGTTGACATAATTTTCCAAAATGTATATATATCTACACTGTATATTAGTAAGAGATATCAGATATATATATAGTTAATCTTTTTTTCAAGAATTTGTGTATGTGGAAACAAATCCCCCTTTGAATACTAAAGTACATATGACCTACGATAAAAAGTACATTCGACCTAAGATCAAAAGTACATTTGACCTACAATCAAAAAGTAATAACTAAATGTTTAGCAACCTTGAGTAGAAGACATATAGAATCTAACATCGACAAAAGTGCAAGACAGGGAAATCTCAGACACCAGAGGGTAAGATTGAAATCTTACCCGAGGATGTCAGAGATTTCCCTGTCTTGCACTTTTTGCCGGTGTTTGATTTTATTTCTCACTTTTATCAGCTGTTACCTAATTGTTTTGTTTACATTCCCGATCGAGCGTTTTCCCGCAAATTTTGTTTCCATTGCTGAAGTAAATATTCAATTTATTCATATGCATCCTTGTCTTGGCAATATTTTAAATGTATTTCATAATAAAATACAATGTATTTAATAAATATATGATAAATGTAACTCAACACTACAACAGCGATCCTGTGGCTGTGAAAAGATATTTACTAACAAGGGAGAGCACTCTATTATTTACTCAAAAGTAAACAAACGACTGGAAGAGAGTCATACACCATGAAACACGAAAGGTGCACGATAGTTAAATTGTTAGCTAGCAGAATAGTATACATACATTAATTTTAAAATACTTATGTAATAGAATCGTGGTTTTATTGGTGAAGCATGGAGAACTGGGGGGCAGTTGACATAAACTGTACAGCATGCATTTGCCGGTAAAACGCACATGATTTGTTTGTCTTGCACTAGTGCAAGATAAGACAATCTCACATCGCTAAAAATAGGAACGGGTCTGTCTCAAAAATGAGAAATATTTTTCTACTTATTCATTTAAAGGTCTTCTAACCAGGAAGGAACATTGTATTATTGAGTATCTTAATATTATAATTGCATGTATCTCTCTATCCCAAAACAAAGTTTTGAACAATTTTCATATTTAATTGCATAATTAGGAATTCAATTACCAAGTACATGTCCATCAAATAATATGATATGTGTATATATTACCACATGTTAGCCCAGGTAAACAGATAAACAGATCAATATACAATTATTGCTTTCATATAAGGTGTGCATCGAAAGTTGTCAACTTGAAGAGGGGTTTAGACAACTTGATGTTCACCTCATATGAAGGCAAGAACTGTTTTATTAAGCAGAAATTAAACTACTCTAATTTTGGCTTGTTTAAAAACTTGTCAGTACATTCAAATTTCACATTCTGATGCCCTCTCCAACCCATTTTTAATTAATAATTTGCTTCAGTAAAAAATTACTGTAGTATGAAGCAAAATTTTGTCCCCTCTCCCCAGATGGTAAGTTGTGTCGATTTTGCTTCTGAATTCCTATAGATTGTCAACTGATCATGACCTCATAGTCAAAAAATACTATAGTACCTAAAAAATTACCAAAGTACCAATAAGCAAAATAGGTCCCCCTCCAAATGATAATTTGTGTCGATTTTACTACTGAAATTCCTATAGATTGTCAACTGATCATGACCTCATAGTCAAAAAATACCATAGTACCTAAAAAATTACCAAAGTACAAACAAGCAAAAATAAGTCTCCCTCCAGATGACAATATCTGCTCTTAATTAACCTTGATTTACATCATGTATTCCTTAACCTTATATTCCTGTTTATTGTACAAGGATATTAAATCTTTAACGCTGAGACAATCAATAAATTAATCAAATGTCTTTTATCACACAGTAGTAGCTGGCCATTGATCTAATCAGACAACCCATAACTAGTCATCAAACAACCTATAAGTGAGATATGGTACACAGTGGTCAGTCTAAGTTGAGAGGTATTAAAACAGTAGTTATGGCTTCCTACAAGTTAAGATTTTATAATCCCTTTCCAATTATCTATCAATCAAAACATCAACTCTTATCTACAGAGTAACAACTTATAATTGGCTCTTAAATGCATGTAAAGAGATGTAAAGTGAGGTCGTTACTAGAATCAAGTCAAAGAACCTCAGTACTAGAGGTTAAAAACCAGTAGATCTAGTCCTACTTATAGATTTCCTTAATACATTAGATGAAAAAAATATTATAAAATTGAATATCTATTACTCAAACATGTGAAAAAGATTGGTGATCGTAAATTCTAAACTGACTCCAAAAAGCCTGGCTAATTAGTGTAATAATGTATAATCAAAAGTTATAAATCCAATTCATTTTTCACATTATTTCCCATATTGTGAGGTCATACATCAATCTCTTGGCTTTCTCCATATCACTATATTTTTAAAACAAGGGCAACGCAAAGTGTGACATATCCCCTCGACTAAATATTTGACCCAGTAACTTTGACCTTTGACCTTGAAAATCAATAGGGTTCCAGATTCTGTTAAGGACTAAGTATGTACCAAGTTTGGTCAAAATCCATTGAAGGATGTTGATTCTAGAGTGTTCACAAAGATGTTACACGGTAAAAATTTGACCCGTTGACCTTGATAATCAATAGGGTTCCAGATTCTCTTAAGACATAAGTAAGTACCAAGTTTGGTCAAAATCCATTGATGGATGTTGATTCTAGAGTTTTCACAAGGATGTTACAGGGTAAAAATTTGACCCGGTGACCTTGACCGTTGACCTTGAAAATCAATTAGGTTCCAGATTCTCTTAAGGACTAATTATTTACCAAGTTTGGTCAAAATCCATGGAAGGATGTTGATTCTAGAGTGTTCCCAAGGATGTTATGTGGTAAAAATTTGACCCGGTGACCTTGACCTTTGACCTATGATCTTGAAAATCAATAGGGTTCCAGATTTTCTTAAGGACTAATTATATACCAAGTTTGGTCAAAATCCATTGAAGGATGTTGCTTCTAGAGTGTTCACAAGGATGTTATGGAGGGACGGACGGTAGCATTACTATATCCCTTTGCACCTTCATTGGCGAGGGTATAATAAAATGTCTTGAAAACAGGACAGAATAAAGTCAAAAATATATGACAAAAGGTCATTGATCATGAGAGGGGTCTTATAATGGAGGGGTTACTTTATGTATAATATGATATTTCTCTGTGAGTGGTTCTATCAACCCATCAAGTGTGAGGTATCGACAGAGTTCTTCACTTTCAGGAGGATAGCAACTTTCCTTTGATTGATATTTCCTACGTCCTAATATATACATACTCTGAGATTGATCTGTGGGTGGTTCTATCAATCCATCGAATGAGGTGTTGACATGGATCTCCACTCCTAGGAGGAGGGCAACTTTCATCAAAATACATTGTAATTGTCTTATACCTGAAAAATATGATAATCCATGTAAAAATAAGACAGTTCATCAGCATGTTATAGTTAATCATAATAAACATATGAACACATTAAACTCTCTGACAAAAGTTTCTATTTTTATTATAGACCTAAATATACTATTTATTACAAAATGTATATCATTCTATGTTTCTTCATACTTTTATGACCTTATTATATTTCTTCTATCACAATGATTTGATCCATAATTGACATTTCAATAGATAAAATATAAAATGTTACTAAACTGCAGCACTGATGTTTTGTGCAAATAAGTTAACAACATATTTTTGAGTCAAAATTCTTCATTTTTTTACATGGAATACACCATACATTTTAATACATGGACAGTTTACAAAACTAGAGGCTCACATGAGCCTGTATCGCTCATCTGACATAACAAAGTCCTCTTAAGAATGTCTGCATGCCGAATACATCTAAGTTACTATTCAAATCCCATAGGGTT
>MJUT01031499.1:718187-736487 GCA_002080005.1 Gigantidas platifrons
TAGATAGGGGGCGCTACAATGTAAACATGAAACAGTTGTTCGAAACATGAACCAAACTGGCGACATATAAGCAACAAAAAATGAAAACACATATAAAAAGGGCACTTGTGTTTACGAAAAAGACATCCACGTTAGTCACAAAGGGCAGGGCGCTGTTACAAATAGATAAAAGGGGCAGGGCGCCACTCGGACAAGGGCGGGCGCTGCAAACACAATATCAATTTCTAGATATTGAAATATCCATCCGCAAAATCCACGTTGCAACAAAGAAATACTGATAGATGAGCAAACGTGCATACAAGTACCCGATATTGAGGGGGATTTATAATATATGAATGTTGCATGCATGCTCTTTCTGATATTTAAGTTACTCGCCCTCTTACAATTGACTCTATATGGACTATAGTTTTGTCTGGGCGGAAGGTTGCGACACATGTTGTGTAAAGCAGTGTCTTCCGGTTTACACGAGCGCTAGCATTAAACGATATCTCACTAACGCTCGATCGTTTAAAAAATTAACTGCAGCTTAAAAATTATGTATTTATTTTGTGCCTTCATCTAATGGAAACTAATTAATACTTTATTTTCGAGAAATAAATCATTTTGGAACCTGAAAGTACACAAATTTCAATGCTCCCAATATGGTTAGAATGTTGCACTCCTGACATAACTATATAGAGGGTTAGAAAAAGCATCTTAAGTCAGATAATGTTATGAAATGGAATTTTATTTTAATTTATAACTAAAACAAATGATGTACAGTCTCTCTAGTGTAATATTTCTACCAAATTCAACTTTACAGCCTACTTAATCTTAGATAATTGAAATCATAACTTATAAAAATGAAACTATCAGACAGGAGAATGAATAATTACTCACCAAAAACATTTTCCAATTACCAGTTACCATATCTGATCATAATTTGATATTACAGTCACATTGAAATAAGATTATAACTGATTTGTTTCATACATAAAACATATTTTCATACAGTTCATTATGTTGCACTCCTGACACTGAGTTTTTTAGACAAATATGATTGATTGATTGGTGTTTAACGTCCAGCGAGCAATTTTTCAGCTATATTCAGGACGATAGACAAATATGAGCTACTAAATTCAAATAAAAGGAGTATTTCTTATTGCTTAATATCATAACCCTTTTTTTTTTACAACTTTGTTACCTTCTTTCATCACAAAGTAATAATAAATACAAGTGAGAAAAAAATATTTGTTATGATATTTTCTTTTATTCTAAATTTTCTGAAATTCTGATTTGTGGTAAAGGCGGTAGCCAGGCCTAGAAATTGATTTACCATAAATGCACTTCACTGCAAAAAAACAAAAGAAAATAGTCTTTTGTAATAAAACTTAAACTTGTTTTTAATATTAAGCCACTTTACAACAGATATATTGGCTACCTTATGAGATTAAAATTGTTGCACTCCAGACCTTAAAACATTTGAAATACATTCTGTAAAAAAAAAATTACAAATGGTTGTTTTGTTATGTAATAACACATTCAATGTAAAGAGCAAAACATATAATTATAAAAACTTAATGCATCTTTATTAATCTGAAATGAGAATCATGATTCAAATGAAGGTGAAATGATTGAAAGTTTAACATTAAACATTTACCAAGCACTGAATGATGAGTGAAACACTTATGGGTTTCTTTATTAATGTGTCATAACTTATTTGATATTGTTTTTGTAAAGATTACTTTAATCAGAGGCAAAAAAAATGTCTTAATGTGAACATGGTGGAAATGTATCAAAATTAGTTGCACTCCTGACATGAATTAAATTCTCCCAGTGGAAACATTAATACAGTATTGGACTGGGGTTTCTTGAAAAATAAAACAAAATAATATATTTTATTCATTTCTACAGAACCGTATTAATTTAAACATCAAATGTTGCACTCCTGACATTTTATATTACCTCAATAAATCTTTCATATAATTAATACTTTTACACTTTTGTTGCAATATATGCTATTTATTTTAAAGACAATATACAATAAATATATCTGATGAAGCAATTGTCCATTAGAAAAGAGATATTTAAGCTGTAGATAAGTATTTATTCAAAACCACAAAATATTTTGTTGCACTCCTGACAGAGTAGGTACTTTATTTAATTGAACATTTAAATACATGAACATATCGGAAAACACTTAATCTTATGCTTAAAAGAAAGCTTATACAGTGAAAAGTTATTTTCTATAACTTTTAATAATGCAGTATGCATATTATTTTTTTGTGACTCTTTTGAAAAAGTGTTATTTTTAAAAGTGTCCCAAAAAAGTGTTGCACTCCTGACTTTTTTGGCATCTTTTTCTGTCATAACTTTCTTGTCACTAAAGATAAATAAAAGCTTTTTGCAGAATTATTCTTGATACAGGGACACATATTTTGAAGTAATTAAAAACAACATTGATAATCATAGGAACCACTTAGGCTGGTAAATATGACATTAGCCCTTTTTTTTTTTTTAACCACCCACATGTATCTTACTGTGAAATCATTATTAATCATGGGTTCTAATTTTCGGTCAGTGGCTGATTTCGTGGTCCACTTAAACCACGAAAATAACAATTCATCCCAATACAATTTCCCCATTGATCATTGCCTGTAATGTTTGAAACAACGAATTCAAGAGCCCCTGGATCAATGCATTTTGTAGAAACCACGAAAATTGATGCCAATGAATAAAAGTACTTTCACAGTTCCAGTAGTTGATTTCACCAAAGAAATGTCACTATATATTGGTAGGGTACACAACAACTGATAATTGTTTTTCAGTAATGTGTCATTTATTTATTACACTATACTTACTGATATGGTCGATGGCACCTGCACAAAATTTTCCAAAAAACTTTTTGGCCCCAAGGTTTTTGAGATCGGTGATAAGGAATGGCCAGAGATGAAGAACATTGTTTCGAGAGAAACTGTCTCGTTTTTCTAGAAGTACAACTCTAGCTCCCAGTAAAACTAATTCTATAGCTGCCCTGAGTCCACATGGTCCAGCCCCAATCACCAATACCTACAAAATAACATGGATATCAAAGTATCAAATGATAGAAAACATACAGTAATTCAAGTGGACATAATTGTTTGTCACTTTCGATTTTTCCTTTGTATACATGTATACATTTCATGTTTTTTTTTTAATTATTCATGTCTTTTCTTAACAATTTTTATGGAAATTTTCACTCAAAAACTCAAGTTTTCCTTTATAATCTTAATATAATTGTTTGATTCATAGTTTTCAACTTTTAACCATTAAAACACGGTATTTATTTCCTGACATTCAAAACAAAAACTATAATTATATAGTTGTTTGTCAGTTCAAATTAACCCCTACCATGCTGAATTGTATAGACAAGATATTACCTGTATGCTGAATTGTTTTGAAGAAATATCACAAAATTTAGCATTTTTTTTTTGTTTTTGCTCTGTAGTTAAAATTCTTGTAGATATTACTTCAATATTTACAGGAAATGACATTAGTTGACTAGTTGAGTATACTTTAAATTTCAAAACTTTTTATCATGGTTGCCATATTTTCCCCCTAGATTTTTGTGAAATATGATATTTTTTCAAATAAATCCCACTTTTTAAGAATTATTTTTAAAGCAAGAATCTAAAAAAAAAATCAGGAATGTTCATAAAATGTTTTACACATATCACGGTTGCCATGGCAACATATTTTCCTCCCCAAATATTTGTGAAAAATGAATTTTTTTCAAATCAAGCCCCTTTTTTTTTTTTTTTATTATTATTACCTTTAAAGCAAGAATTAAAAAAAGATATCAGGAATGTTCAAAAAATGTTTTACACTATTATCATGGTTGCCATGGCAACATTTTTTCCAAATTTTTGTGAAAAATGAAAATTTTTCAAATCAAGCCCATTTTTTCAAATTATTTTTAAAAGCAAGAATTAAACAAAATATATCAGGAATGTTCGACAAATGTTTTATGCATATTATTATGGTTGCCATGGCAACATAAACCCCCTCTCCCCCATTTTTTGTGAAAAATGAAATTGTTCAAATAAAGCCCATTCTTTTTAAAGCATGAATTGAAACAAATATCAAGAATGTTATAAAAAATGTTTTACACATATTATCATGGTTGCCATGGTAACATATCCCCTCCCCCAATTTTTTTTGGTTAAAAATGAAAATTTTTCAAATCAAGCCCATTTTTGTTTATTATTTTAAAGCAAGAATTAAAAAAAACATCAGGAATGTTAAAAAAATGTTTTAAAGAGCTTGATTACACATTTCATTAATTTTCTACCCAGATGTTTTATATTATCCCTGGCTTGAAAATTATAACGACTTTTGATTGGTTAAAATCCTGGGCATAAAAACCCATATTACCGGGTGTAACTAGCCATTTAACTAATCAAATGTTGTTTTAATTTTCACAACGGGATAAAATGACATCAAAGCTTGCGATGTTATGCTCCAAAATAAAATTTAGTTAATTTTGGCTATACAAATGTAAATTCAATATAAAGCTGTTAATTCGATCAACTGTAGGGCTCTAATACTCACTAGATGAATAGTTGAGTCAGATGTCACTTTCTTTATGATTTCAGATTTGTTGTGATATTTGTTTCCTATCAACCTTTTACTCGAAATAATCAATATTATTTGTAAACTAGAAAGACAACTTACTACTAGTACAAGTGTAAAAATCAGTTTGATACTTATATAACGAGTACTATATGGGGGCTGGTGTAACTCTTATTTCTATAATTGTCTCACCTCTAGTTTATTTTTTTCTTTGCAATGAAAGATATAATTAGTGCACTAATTGCATTTACAATGTACTGAAGATTTTTATATGTAATAGTTTTTGAAGGTATATACATAAATATATATATGACAATGAGCAAGTATTTTATTAGATATATTTAAGAAACTAATAGGCAAGATTTTTCCTTTGGTAACCGTTTAAATTAGCGTCATTAGACATTGACCTATGTCATACTTGTAATGTTGATAATACTACTCTTCATTGTTACAACTGAAACCTTATAAACATAGTGGAAGCAGGAAGTTTGGCAAGGAAAAAACCAATTCAACCCACCTTTTCCATTGGAAAAGCCTGTACCAAGTCAGGGCCATTACAGTTTCCTGCTTGTGGATTTTCGATTTGGTCTGTTTATGGACGATGGTTTTATGCCTTTCCCTTCAGACCAGTGCCTTTGTGTTCAGTAATTTTGTTATTACTGGAATACCCTTATTTGTTGACAACATTATAATTTCCATTTATATTAATTGGAATTATGTGGTTATATTAGTCATAGTCTCATTTATAGAACATTTATTATCAATTTGTTCGATTTGCATTTTTCTAATTTTTGGGGGCCGTCATGCCCATGATCGTATGGTAGTTGGATTTACAACTACCTGTGTCGCCATGATATAGCTGAAATATTGCTGAAAGTGGCATTAAACACCAAAAATTCAAATTCAAAATTCATTCGATACAACATTATGTGATAAAGTTTGTCAGTGACTTGCGACAGGTCGTTGGTATCCTCCGGTTACTCTGGTTTCCTCCACCAATAAAGCTGACCGCCATGATATAACTGAAATATTGTTGAAAGTGGCGTTAAACACCATAAATAAAATTTTTAGAAGGGGTGGTCGTGAACATATGGTATGCCTATCACCACCCACTGTTGTGAGTTTGAACCCTGTTCATGGTGAGGTGTACTCGATACAACATTATGATTATGTGGTAAAGTTTGTCTGTAGCTTGCGACAGGTTGGTGGTTTTCTCCCGGTACCCTCCATCAATAAAACTGACCGCCACGATATTACTGGAATATTGTTGAAAGTGGCATCTAACACCACAAACCAAACCAAACCAACCAAGGGTATTATTTCCTAAAATTCATTTTTCCACCACTTGAATGATTTGACTACATTGTTTGTGTAAGAAATCATTTGGTCAGATCTACCAACCCCACCCATGTACTTATTATAATTTGTAACTACATTTGGTTTATGAATAATTTCATTTGTAATTGGATTTCTTCTGGAAGTGGTTTATAGACTAGACCCACGTTTTGTTGAAAGCATATTAACTGGTTTGCTATCAAGATATTTGTAACATTCTAATGGATCATTTTTCATAACGAATATATCACCACGATTTCGGAGTTGGTTGTCTTTTAATGTTTGAGCAAATTGAGGTATCCCCCGACAATTTTGTCAAATATGTACCCAATTGAAATAGATCCCAAAAGAGTTGTGGTGATGTATAGTAAATGACAACCAATTATGTCCCTTTACTGTACATGCTTTAACAGAAACATACAGCGTACCAAGGTACATTTTGTATATGTAAAACATTATTCATACAGACATGTTTAAATAAAATTAATGATTTTTTCAAGCAATTTACAGATTTGATCTTACTACAGTTAATTCACTGTCAACATTTTATTTCATCAACATCCGATTTAGAAAGTTGACTAAAATAAACATTAAAATTTCATCTCATTGAACATGTGGAAAAAAGTTTCATCTAAAACACTCATTCATTTTATTATCTGCGAAACCATAACACTTATGGTCTTTGTGATGTTTTTTGATAGGTATGGACTATAAGTTTTTTTAGATAGGTGTGGAGTACTGTGGACAACCTATCCAGGGACAGAAATTAACAGGGGCCCAGTCGCCCATGGCCCCTAGATTTTAGTCTGGACTACTAAACTTTTACCTATAATTTAGTTAAACACATTTTTTATCAAAAATCTTGTCTGGGCTACCAGCTTGAACTTCCCAATTTCTATCCCTGCTATCAAAGAACATTATAAGGACCATAAGAGCTACTCAGAATATGTCCGCACCTATCAAAAAAACATCATAAGAGCTACGGTTCTGAAGCAATCATTTTATCAATATGAAAATACACAAATGTATACATACCCGTGTATATGAACATGCCTCCCCTCTCCGATATTCCTTCCTGGATGCATGTTTGTCTAATTTAACCCACACATTTTGGGCTTTCCAGAAGTTGATCTTTGACTTTAGTCGACGGTAGAAGTTGGTATGTGTGTCGTGTTTAAGTCCTGCAGCATCACAGAGTTCATGGAATGTAGACAATATGGATTTACATGTTCCTGCTTTGGTGAAGTTTTCAAACTGCCAGACCAACGTGGCAGGCTCACCTCCATTCATACTGCATAACTGTTACCTGTAAGAAAAATAAATGGAATATACGTTTGGTTTAAAGTGTTTAACACCACTTTCAACAATATCTCAGTTCTATCGTGGCGGTCAATTTTATTGGTGGAGGAAACTAGAGTACCCGGATAAAACCACCGATATGTCGCAAGTCACTGACAAACTTTAACACATAATGTTGTATCGAGTGCATCTCGCCATTAACAGGATTCGAACTCACAACTTTAGTGTGACAGGAACTGATTGCACAGGTAGTTGTAAATCCAATTACCATATGATCACGATCCCGATGGCCCCTCAAATTAAGAATCCAAAGTAGATATTCACTAGGTAAGATACACCATAGAATATTTTCTTTTAATATATTAAAAGCAACATCTACAATAAAGACTTGTTTTAGAAACCAACCTGAATAAGCCCATATTGATATTGATACCCTTGAACTGAATATAACATTAACATCAAGTCTTATCTAGTATACAAATGTAACACAAGTCCATGTAAGTGCAGGTTATATTGACAAGTTGTGAATAATTCATAACAGCCTTTTCACTTTATATAAGGGCCGACATAGACAGATTCATGGGGCCCCACTTACGACATCTGTAAAAAAAAAAATTAGTTCCCCCTCCCCTTTTATAGCAAAATAATGTAGGTGACCCCATCTTTTCTGAAAGTACTCTGGATCAGTATCCATCATTTATATAAATCTTACAGTGAAAAAGCAACAACATACATGTATTACATGTAGTTGCACCATAGCTTTAGATTCTTTTACCTCAGTTTCAGTGGTATTTTCTTTTCCAATTTGATATTATAATTTTGAAATATATCTATAGAAATGGAAAATAATTACAATACTTCCTGCAAAAATATGTGACAACATACAACTATTACAACATACATGTACATTGTCCCGTTAAAAGGCATGATCGATTCGGATCCAAATGTAATTAATCTATTGATGACATTGGGATAAAATACAATATAAAATACTTACTTAATCATTCACACATGCATTGTATATCTCTATCTCACTTTATACAGGGACCTAATTCATCATAAACCAAAAAAAAAAAAATCTCTTTACTTTGAAAATAAACTTTATCAAATTTGATTACAACACTCTTTCATTATAGGGACAATTAGACATCCATCACAAGTAGAAGAGATATGTACCGGTAGTATGTATAATCTAATTGAGAAATAAATTGGGTTCACAAATTCTTCCTTCAATGTAAGGAGTTCGAAATTTCAATCAACGAAAAAAAGGGAAGGGTTGGGATGTCATTGACCAGTTTAACCCTGCCACTATTTTTGTGCCTGTCCGAAGGCAGGACATAGATTTCCAACTTCATATGTTGTGGTCTTTAATTGTTTTTATAGTGTTCAGTGAGTCAAGGTGACGGGCGATTGTTCGTTTTGTTGATATTGGTGGAATTGTTGACAATCACTGTTTTAAACTTTCTTTTCTTAATAATGCACATGTTCATAATGGAAAGATCAATCCTTATAAGGATAAAAATAGATTGTCAATCCCCTTTTTCTACATGTACATACAATTTGTAAATACCAGTATATTGTTTGAAGTCAAGTGAACAATATTTCAGTTACATGTATATACATCTATAATACAGTATATTCATGGTAAGAACAAAAATAACACATTAGCAAGTACAAGTACATGTAGATAAAAAGATGGTAATTAACAGGATGGGATATATGGGTGGTAGTTTGATTGCCAAAGGTATAAAATGTAAAAGAGGTAATGATATAGGGTGAAAAAAATATGGGTCACAAACGAAAACTTATAAGTTGTTGCTTGTTCAGAGTTACTACACAGGTTTTTGGTGTGCTAAGAACAAGGTGATGCATCCAACATAGATTGCCATATATGCCCCATACAATCATTTTGTTGGAAGTGTGTTAGTTTTTTCAGCTCAATCAAGTGTATGCCCTTGTACATGTAGGTAGGGTGTGTACGTATACCTTGCATGATTTTATCCTATGATTTCTTCGGGAAGTTCATACATGTATACAGCATATGTGTGTGACAATCAATTTTATCTTAAAAAGGTGTTATTTCATTATTAAGAGTTAGGATTATGGTGCTTAATGCCACTTTCAATAATATTTCTGTTATATCGTGGTGGTCAGTTTTATTGGTGGAGGAAACTGGAGTACCCGTATATTTTATTAATATTCATATGCCATTGCATTAAAAGTAATTGTCTATGCATGTACAATTGTACATGGTCTATAATTTATGTACACAGGGACAGAATTTAACAGGGGCCCAGTCGCCCATGGCCCCTAGATTTTGGTCTGGGCTACTAAACTTTTACCTATAATTTAGTTAAACATATAGACATTTTTTTATCAGCTTGAAACTTCCCAATTTCTATCCCTGTGTACAATTTATTAAATTATAGAAATTTCATTTCTGATTATTACACTTATTGACTATTGGATAAACACATTTTTTTTAAAAAGTCAAATTTCACTATCCTGTTTAAGACATTTGCTTTTCTTTCTGGCAAAGATGTTCAAATTATTTATCTACCCAATCTCTCTGACATTGAGCATAAAATTATTCCAGATACACATCGTGTCCATTAGATTTGATATTGAGGGCATTTGGTTTTCTTTCTACCAAAGACTTTGAAATTATTTGCCTTCGGTTCCCAATCTTTTGACTTTGAGTGTACCTAATGAAGACACCTTGTGCACATTAGATTTGATATAATTGCTGTTCTTTAACTTTTCAATGTACCAGAAACTTCCTATTATTTGAATCCAAATCTTTTCTTATTATAAACATTAAGGGAACATCATTCATCTCTCTCTAAGTTTGTTTTCATAACAAACAAATACCATAGTAAGTTACTAAATATAAAAGAAACAGATTTAATTAATTTTTAACGAAATCTTGTATTTAATCCAAATAATTTTTGTGCCTTGTCCAAATTCCAGAAATAAAACAGAGAAAGTGTATACCATTCTACAAAACATTGTGGATGATGAACAGAGAATTAAACAAACTTTGATCTGCCGTCAGATATCAGGTGTTCTGATGAACCAAGACCTTGATGGTTTATAATATATAATACCGATAACCATATTCTTCACAAACTAAACACTATTATTATTGTATAAGCTCTTTACAACTCTAAGGATAATCCACAGACAGTAGACAATATATCATGTTCATTTTTTAGAAATCATATTACACCTTTTATCACCTATTATCATGTAATTTTTAAATTGGATTCTTATTAGTCTGGTACATATATATATATATATATATATACATATAAACGTCTAAAATGGTTTGTAAAACAACACCAAGTACACAAAACAAAGTGATAAAGAATTAAACACTTCCTTGAATGACAAAATGTTCGTCCCACCGAGGGACTTTATCAATGTCTATTTAAATAATACTTAGAACCAATATGGCGTCTTAATGTGATTCGAGACGATGTATGACGTGCAAAAACATCCAATGCACACAAAAATTCAGCAGCACACATACTGGAGAAGAATTCGTCATATACTGCAATGCCAACTGCAAGACAGAAAATATTATCTACCTCCTGGAATGTGCAATTTGTGGCCTTCAATACATCGGAGAAACTAAACAACAACTTAGTAAACGCCTGAATGGCCATAGAAGTGATGCAAATTGCAAACCTGACCTTCCACTCAGCAGACATCTCAGATCGACAGGCCACCATGATTCTTTCGGCAAACTGAAGGTCACCATAATTGACCATAACCCCAAGTGGGATGATAAAAGCAGACAGGAAAGGGAAAGCTTCTGGATTAGAAAACTTAAGACCTTGTCACCGAATGGAATCAATGAGAAAAAATAATATCCTTTCTTGACTCCTATTTTTGTTGGTCCCTTCCAGTCCTATTAGAACATGCAGTTTGCTCAATCGGCCCATAGTATATATTCCACACTTTGGTGGGCCGTTATTGTGATTGAGTTTGGGTATCATACCGTTTTCAAAAATATTTTTGACAAATATTGAAATAATATTTTGACAGTTCTATTTGATGCATTTACCAATAATGTCTCATTTTCTTTTTTTATTTTTATTTCTAATTCAACATTTATTTAAATGAGTAGCCCGATTGTGTATTTATATTATTGTTATTGTACTTTCATTAATTTATATGTAGGATTTCAATTCTTTTATGTATGTAATTTCATATGTGCAATTTCTGGTTCTTTTGTCCCGTACATGGACCGTCAAAAACTTTTTTTGAAATTAAGACGCCATATTGGTTCTAAGTATTATTTAAATAGACATTGATAAAGTCCCTCAGTGGGACGAAAATTTTGTCATTCAACGAAGTGTTTAATTCTTTATCACTTTGTTTTGTGTACTTGGTGTTGTTTTACAAACCATTTTAGACGTTTATAAATTTTATTTTACTTGCATAGTATCGTTATACCGTAGCGATCCAACACCCCGTAAGATTGATCGTTGACTGGTTTTTCAGACGTATATATATATATATACACAGTGCAATGGTATATTGTATATGACTGGTATCAGAAAAAAAAAACCATGATGCGACAGGTTACATTTATATCACAAGTACTCTATAGAAACAAAATGCAGGTACATGCATTGAGAATACAGAAAATGAATGCATACATGTACATGTATGTACAACAGCATCTGTTTAAAAATATAGTCCAGCTCCAGGACATGTCTTGTAGAAGTCACCACAGGGACTTGCTCCCGGTGAATAAAAAGATTGACTATCCACATATATACACTAGATATATATATATATATATGTGGATAGTTGATCTTTTTATTCACCGGGAACAAGTCCCTGTGAAGTCACAAGACACCAGGTTTGACTTCGATTTAATTAACTCAGGTTACTCGTTGATATGGTCATGGAAACGTTTTGCGAAAATGCGCATGCATACATAAAAGCCAAATCGAATGAAAACTCTCCAGTCGGGTTAACTCTCAAAATGGAGTACTTCATTCAAGAATTGATGAATGACAGTGGCACTATCAGGGGCGTAGCTAGACGAAAACAATTCCGAAAACACACAGACTGACACAACGACAAACACCTGTGAATATATACAGAGACGAGCAACACGAACCCCACCAATTTCGCTACAGAAGTAAGTTAACCGCAGGGTACCTATAACCTATACTAATTGTAGGTATAGAACATATGGAATGCATAAGAAGAAACATTTACTTTTAATACTTATATCGTAACGTCTAAGGAATAATTTACATTTTTGAGCATTTCATAAAATGCTCAAAAATAGAAATCATTCATTACAATTCAATTTACAATTTACGTAATTATACCTGGTAGGGAAGTTGTATAGGTGCACTTTTTCCCAGCTCTCTGTTAGAACTCTATATTTATCCTCATCACTCAAATTAGACGACTCAGCTGCCAAAACATCTGGATACGGCGGTGAAAACAAATATGGTGAGGATGCCATATTTTAAACTTAGTGCACTTAAAACTTTCAGAAAGTAAAGCAATGAACGTACAGGGATGACTACGAAATTCCGGTGCGTAGTTCATATTTTCATATCTTGTAATCTAGTTCAAAGAGCATCGAAACATAAACTGAACCTATCCACACTTTAAAACTTTTATTTCATTGTAAAAAAACACGCTTTTCGTTTTTGGCTGATTTTTCAATGTGTACGCAACTGCGTTTTTGCGTATAGGGAGCTACACCCCTGACTATATTATATTTTATTAAAAGAAACGTAGATCTGTCAATTATTATTCTTAACTGTATTAAAAAAAGACACGTCCCACGTGTTTCTAACTTTGCCGAGACAATTGTACCAGAGTTTTCATCCACGGACTTCCCCATGCACTTAGGATTGACCGGGCAACATTTGAAATCATTCTGCAGACAATTGCACCACATTTAACCTCCAATAATGTTAGTGGTAAAGAACAAATCCCACCAGAAAAACAATTGTTATTGTTTATATGGTACATTTCAAACCAGGAGACCATGCGAGAAGCAGCCAATTTATTTGGCATTTCGATCTCGACTGTTCATGGGACAGTATTGAAGGTTTGCCATGTATTCAACCAGACATTTAAAAACGTAAGTTAAACAAAACTGTTTTAATCTTGACACAACATTGGAAATAAGTTAATTCCTCCCAGACAGGATCGAATCGCTGTTTATATGTTGCTTTATATACACAAGCATATAAAAGACCATGGTCCTTTTATCTGTGTCGCAGACAGTTCAATAATTATCCACAATTTGTACACCAAGAATATACAATTAAACTTCGGGGCAGGAGGTGTACTTTGACTATACTATGTATATGCCGAATGAACATGTTACCAATTACAGATTAAATATTTTATCAGCCAACTATTACTCAAATTCCAACATAACATCAACAAACCGAAATACCAGTCGGAAACGACAGCTAACCCCCTGCCCGTCCGAAAGCTTAGACTACTTCAAGTCTGTCGTGTGGAAAAGTAGGTTGAAATGACTCAATTACAGTTATGTGCCATATATCTGTTCCTACTCAAAATTTTTACTATATATTTCATATAAACACACATTTTTTCAAAAAATTGTCCTGAATTTATTTCTTGTCCGATTTTATGAAATTTTTTACTATTAAACTCAGATATACCTGCAGTTTGTTCTGGTAATTTTTAAATATGTTTATGATTCAGTTTTTTTTTAGAATTATGTTTTAAACACAAAAACTTAGATGTGTCTTTAAATCGTGATTTCTCCAAAAGTATTAATCATAAAATTATTTCAAAATCATCAGAAAAATTAGCAACAAATTCTGAGATTATTGGTGTAAATGTCATCAAAATCGGACCAGAAATGACTTCAGGATATTGATTTGAAAAAATGTGTTTTTATATGAAATATATAGTAAATTATTTGAGTGGGAACAGATATATGGCACATAAGTCAGCTTAATTTGCATTATTCTCCGACATATCTACTGACTAAATATCAATGATCAATGACATGCTTATTTCCGACACAAACAAATGGTTAAATTGTGTATTTTTGATTACATTGGTTAATAAATCTATTAATTTATCATTTGTATTACAATATATAGTCGAAATCTGGTAAAAATCATTTTCATTTTTTTCTTACCGCATTTTCTCCGCCATCTTTCCTTTTTACTCTACTCGACTAAACCTGCCCATGGTGTGGGTTTAAGTCGAGTTGGGTCAAAAGGTCAAAATGATGATGTTGCAGAGTAACTCGCACTGTTCGATTGGAACTCTAGTAACTAGCCTAACCTGAGTTTATCAAATCGAAGTCGACCCAGGTGGTCGATCAATACAGACTTAAAATCTATATACATGTAATTACCCATAAACAATAAGAGACAATAAAAGCAGACCAGACACATAATTCATCACAGATATTAGTAAGAAAAGATATGGTTGTAAATTAACATGAGAGACTATATATTCAAAATTAAACTTAAGACACAAATTCAGGTAAAGGAGCATGGCTTTTATTGGAGCACCTTTAACCTGTAGTATATTAATACATGATAATACTTGTAGAAACTTCTTCCTTATGCCTGTTTGGTACATTTAATTTATAAACTCTTTACCATCAGATATACACAGTGAAACCTGTCATATAAACCAAACCTCCTTAGTACCAGCTTTTGTGTTTGGAATAGACAGTTGTTCAACATCAGATATACAGTGAAACGTGTCATATAAACCAAACCTCCTTAGTACATGTACCAGCTTTTGTGTTTGGAATAGACAGTTGTTCAACATCAGATATACAGTGAAATCTGTCATATAAACCAAACCTCCTTAGTACCAGCTTTTGTGTTTGGAATAGACAGTTGTTCAACATCAGATACACAGTGAAACCTGTCATATAAACCAAACCTCCTTAGTACCAGCTTTTGTGTTTGGAATAGACAGTTGTTCAACATCAGATATACAGTGAAACGTGTCATATAAACCAAACCTCCTTAGTACCAGCTTTTGTGTTTGGAATAGACACTGGCAGTTGTTCAACATCAGATACACAGTGAAATCTGTCATATAAACCAAACCTCCTTAGTACCAGCTTTTGTGTTTGGAATAGACAGTTGTTCAACATCAGATATACAGTGAAATCTGTCATATAAACCAAACCTCCTTAGTACCAGCTTTTGTGTTTGGAATAGACACTGACAGTTGTTCAACATCAGATATACAGTGAAATCTGTCATATAAACCAAACCTCCTTGGTACCAGCTTTTGTGTTTGGAATAGACAGGTTCAACATCAGATATACAGTGAAACCTGTCATATAAACCAAATCTTGCTTTTGTGTACAGCAAAGACATATTATTTGGTATATATACAGGTTAAATGAAGAAAGATTTCCTACATTGGGACTCTATTCAGTTTTGATCATAAAGAATTGTTTTATTCAATGTTCAGTTTACAGAGTTTTCACCCACATATATACATGTACAATGTGTACATTCATATGATGTGGTATGGCTTTGTTTGTACTTTTTCTTTCTTTGTTTTGAATTTTCATTGCAATTCATTCTTTGGATACATGTACCTACATGTATGTACAAGAACATCACAGCTGGTGTTATATTCCATATAAAAAATTATGTCAACAATAACAAAAACCTATTTTTAAATCTGAACTTTCTGCACTTGTTGATACTTACAATGTACTAGTATATAAAACACCCAAAAGTCAACTAACTGTGCATGCATGTAGATTTAAATGAATCAATAAAAAGAAGTGAATTTTTATGTAAAATTGATCTGTAGTATTTACATTACCGATGTTCAATGTTTTTGATCATTAGCCTTTGGGAAGTATTTATAAACAGACAATATCTGTAGGCTAAAACAGATAACAGATCTGATAATAAAAATATTTACTCAAGAAGTCATTGTTTAGATGACATTTGTAATAGGTGTGTTATAAAAATATATGTATATTAAACAACTGCTAATGCATTTACTTGTTGCTCTTTCAGAGAATTTAAATAACATTTTACAATGCAGTTGTTTAAATAGCTCCTTATCTAATATTACAATATTCAATACATGTTCAACATTCTTTGATTGTTATCTACCTACTCATCTGGTTCATGTAATTGTAGTTTTTAACCAACAAATACCTATTTCTGCTTTGTGTTGAACTGAATGAAGCCTTCGGATCAAAAATGAAGATACATGTATATCCAAAACTTTAAATAGAGGAAGGGCCATGGACCAAGTTCAGAGGGGCTGACATTGGCATACATTGTAGGAATCAAATTTCCGTAAAAGATAGTTGATGTCCTTGGTTAATGTTTGCAATGAAACACTAGTAGTGGCCTTGGGGCTTTTTAAATTGAAAGAATCGTCAAATGCCCCACAACCCTTTACATTCTCAAATATGATGAACCATAAGAATATATTTACATCATAGAACAGGCGAGTGTGTGGCTGTTGCTTAACACAGAGCAACCGAATCAGTGGTGTAATGGTTAGTGTACTCGCCTCGAGTGCGGTAGATCGTGAGTTCAATCCCAAATAGGGTCAGACCAAACTATAAAATTGGTATTTGTTGCTTCTCTGCTAAGCAAGCAGCATTAAGGAGAAAGAGCAAAGACTGGTTGGCTTGGAATCAGGATAATGTGCCAGAGTGGGGCAACATATCTATCTGCAGACTGTTATTTCAGTGAACTAGCAGTATTATAAATATCCAACTATTAAAGTGTTTTGGTCTAGTACAAAGCGGAATTCATCATCATTTCATTGAAATTGAACTTGTACTATAGCTGAAAAATTGCTGAGTTGGCGCTAAAGAACAATCACTCACTCACTAAAAGTTTTTTCAGCTACACTACAGTACTGTACATCACGGCAAGAGAAGGTTACATTCGATGAGAAGACGTCCCTTTGTATAGACGTTTTCAGAAATCGGTGATTACCTAGTTATCATTCGTGGACGCTAGGTGGTGTTACTATCATCCGCCATTATGAAAGTACAACAATCAGTTGTTTATACTAGTTACGATTAATAAGTATTCATAATTGGATTAGATAAACACGCTTCGTGTACATTTAAGAATCAACCCAATACATAAATTAGATTTTTGTGTTTTAGTGATGTCTTTGCCATAACTTGTTATGCAATACACAGTTAACTATCAGTTATCTTTCTACAATATGAATTTAACACCTTTGTTGCAAAATGACACGACTGTCTATTCCCCTAAGTGCCAAACACAGGAAGCATCACATCGCTGTTGACACGGTCGACCTTCAGCAGACTACAAGTCTAGAAAGCACTACCTCTTCCCATCAATATTAAATTTTAATTAATCTTCAAAAACATATAAAATTAAAGAATAAATCAATATAAAACTGTGAAATCCTACTAAAGAAATTTAGAAAAGAAGACAAATACTAGGGTGAAAAATACCCATCCACTAATAGGTATATTAGGTTTATAATGAAACTTATTTAATTTGATAAAACTAAAATTCCTTTTCATCTTCACAACAGATACCTATAAAGAAATTGACCGACAAAAAGTTTAAATTTGTTTTACAATTTAACACAAAAAAAAAAAAAAAACAGAATTGAAAAATGCACCTTAAGATGTCACATTCAAAGTTAAAGGGGCATTAGCTACGATTTTGACCAAAAAAATACATGTTTAAGAAATTGGTAAATAGCTTTAAAATGATGAAATAGAGGTAAATATTTCACATTAAATAGCTAATCGAACCACTTTCTGCCTTTGGAGAACGAAAATTACCATCGATTACTTATTTGTATTTTGTCGCTTATTAACTGCCAACTTGCATGGTTCTTTGTCCATAATTAACACTGAACAATGTTGATAATTAATAAGATGACGTCCATTTCTTGATCGATCTGAAAACACGAGCAGTTGCAGGTTTTTCCCCGATGCGCGTACGTACATTTCATAACATTTATAAGTTACAGAAACACGTTTTATTAAGGCATCAATCATATCTGAGTTTTTATGGGTAACAAAAATTTACGATTTGGCAGAGAATG
>MJUT01031499.1:737042-748252 GCA_002080005.1 Gigantidas platifrons
AAAAAAAAAAAGGGCATGCAGTAGGATTTATACTGATTTTGGATGGGGAAAATAACGGTAATCACAGCAGGTGTTGTCATTGAATTTCAAGCCGAAATAACAGTTTTTTGTGACACCTGTACTAAAGAAACCATATGTTAGCGTATCGATAAACCCCGAGAACATAATATTTTTGTATATTGGCAATAGCGGACACACTCGGAAGTCGATAATGGCCACGCCCATGTTTTTAAGAATAAAAAGGTCTATTAGACCAGCACTCTGAACGGGTAGTTAGATTTTTATAGTGCTAGCTTACTGAAACAATATATTGTGAGGGTCAGTTTTATTGATATCGATGAAGGAAACAGGAGTACCCAGAGAAATCCACTGACAAACTTTATCACATAATATTGTATCGAATACACCTTGCCAAGAGAGGGATTCAAACTCACAACTATAGTGGTGATAGGCACTGATTGCTTAACAAGTTGTAAATCCAACTACAATATGATCACGAACGTGGCAGCTCTTACTTTAGGCAAAATATTAAAACAAGAAGGGGAAAAGAAGAGTATGCACGGACTGGACTAATAACAAATAAAGTATTTACCCGGTAGATAAATAAATGGCTGGAATTATTTATATATTTATAATATTCATTCCTATTAATCTCTTATAATACACAATGTCATTTGCAAATATGTATAATTGCCTCCAATGACAATAATCAATGTATGCAATTTGTTTGCCCCTATTGTGGGCCCATTGATTGGAATAATAAATGTTCTTATTCTTTGCAAATTACTTATATATTATAACAATGTAGACTTAAATAGTATACACCTAAATAACACAACAGCCAATCCTATGTACTAAATGGTAAGGGTTATAGATCCTATGTACTAAATGGTAAGGATTATAGATCCTATGTACTAAATGGTAAGGATTATAGATCCTATGTACTAAATGGTAAGGGTTATAGATCCTATGTACTAAATGGTAAGGATTATAGATCCTATGTACTAAATGGTAAGGGTTATAGATCCTATGTACTAAATGGTAAGGGTTATAGATCCTATGTACTAAATGGTAAGGGTTATAGTGTTTAACTTCACTTTCAACAATATTTCAGCTACATGTGTATCATGGGGGTCAGTTTTATTGGTGGAGGAAATGGAAGTATTCGGAGAAAACCATCGACCTGCTGCAACCTACTGACAAACTTTATCAAATAATGTTGTATAAGCCATGAGCAGGATTCGAACTCACAACTTTAGTGGTAATGGACACGGATTGCATAGCCTATAGGTAGTTGAAAAAATCCAACTATCATATGATCACGACCACGACAGTGCCTACTTTATACAAAATATTAAAACAAAGACATTAAATAATATATAACTTGAATTACAAGAAAGGGAAAAAGAAGAGTATACTCAGACAGGAATAATAACAAATAAAGTATTTAGATAAATAAATGGCTGGAATTATTTATATATTTATAATTTTCATTCCTAAGCTCTATTTATATATATAATACACAATGTCATTTGAAAATTACTTATATAACCATGTAGACTTAAATAGTATATACACCTAAATAACACAACAGCCGATCCTATGTACTAAAGAATTTTTATTAAATTGCAGTTTAAATTATCTTAATAAGCTGAACAAAGTGAAACATGTCAAGATCTCAAAGAGAACATACACTGATTTAATTACTTCATAAGATCCTATAAATCATAGCTATACAATACAGTCAAACCTGTATTAAGAGGTCACATTTTAGACAATGAAATGGTGTCCTTTTAAGACAGGCGACTTCTCAAAAAGGTTCAATTAACCCATATGAAAATTTCAATGCCAAGACAAGAAATAGGTGACCTTTTAATACAGGTGACAGCGACTGCTTAATTAATAATAGTGGTGACCACACCGGCAGGTTTGACCGTATGTAGTATAACTACACCGGCAGGTTTGACCGTATGTAGTATAACTACACCGGCAGGTTTGACCGTATATAGTATACAAAATGTACCTTTATGTATACTTATATATATATATATAAGTATACATAAAGGTATATAGAGTTTTTATTGCTTTGATGTCTGGCTGACCATCAATTAGTGATTAATGACTCGTGACTAATTCAAAACCTCCTACAAGTAACACACCTGTTGATGTCCAATAACTACTTAATTTACATGTCATTGGAGAGAGAATGACCATTATACATTTTGTAGTATGTGTCAGCTGATGACCCATAACTAATAGATTTGTATATACTAGTCTACCATATAACACACCTGTTGATGTTCTAACTACTTACAGTTCATTGTAGGTAATTAAAACTGGCCCTTACAGTAGACTGTAGGTATATAGGTATAAAACTGGTCAGTAAAGATTACAGGTGTTGCTGAATACAGTTTAATGGCCTATAAAACCTGTCATTAAGTCTGTATAGACATAATGTATTTAACAGTAGATTTATATAGTATAGTAGACTGTATGGGGACAGTTTTAACAAGGAACCATCATTACTTAATTGCTTACAAATGTTTTATGTCTAGATTTACTATGTGGCATTTGTTGCAATTACAAAATTATCAGATGCAATTACACTGTTAAAGTGAAGTACTATAATTGACATGTACATGTAGCTACAAGTTAGAGGATCATTAGAGCTCGTATCACTAACCTGATTATCATTACAGGGTTATTGTTATGATGTTTAATGCCACTTTCAACAATATTTCAGTTATATCATGGCGATCAGTTTTATTGGTGGAGGAGACCAGAGTACCCACCTACCCGGAGAAAACCACTGTCCTGTCGCAAGTTACTGACAAACTTTATCACATAATGTTGTATTGAGTACATCTCACCTGAGTGGGATTCGAACTCACAATGTTAGTGGTGATATGCACCGATTGCATAGGTAGTTGTAAATCCAACTAGTCTACCATACGATTCATTTTCACATAGAGTGATCAGTCCTATAAACCTGGCAATTTCTAATTTTTGGGTGTTGGTCCCATTTTGACCACCTTATACAATATATCTTCGAAATGGTAAGAGCTACACAAAATTTGTTGCCATACTGCTTGGAGATAATTTTATCAGGCACGTACAAAAAAAGTCATCAAAATTGGTTGAAAAATAAACAATCCACATACAAAAACAGAGAAACACCCTCTTTGGCATATTGAGGGCCTCATGTTTCTTTGTTAGACTTTCCATTGAAAAACTGTGTAGAGCATCATCCATTAACATTCCTGTAACCAAGTCTGGTTCCAATATTCCAAGTAGTTTCAGAGAAGAAGTTTGAAATGTAAAAGTTGACGAACAACGATTAGAATGACGTACTGTACCTGAAAAGGGTCACTGTCAGGTGAGCTAGAAATACACTTCCACCGTGACATAGACTTAGTGTTATATAAGGCATTGTGTTATTTCCTAGAGATTAGCAATTCAAATAGACTTATAAAATGCAATATTTTCATTTAAGGTTGGTCGCCATGTCCGGCATGTGTGTACTTGCATATTTCAACATGGAAGAAGCAGAATATTCAATAACTCTTTAAACACTGTTAGAGATTCATCAAAGGAAAATAGTAATTAAAATTAGAGCAGTTGGAATAGTACTGTATGTGGTAAAAACACAGAGAGTTAGACATTACCTGTAAAAACTTTCTCTCTTCAATAAAAATTTAACACTGTACATAATCCCATTACTGGGCGTGGACAATTATTTAACCAGTCAACATCAGTCTAATTATAGTGATATTGAAAACAGTTGTAATGTTGCTTTACTATACTGCTGATTTATACATAACCAACTTGTCAACTTCATAAAGACCAACAGAGAATATCAAAGTGAGAAAACATTTGCTAACAATGATGAATGACTTTATGCAATAATTAACTTACAATGTACATAGTATTCAAGACATTAGGCAAAATAAATCCTGGAGAAATTCAGTCTTAACTAAGCACAATGATACAGCACTACCAATGTTAAATGTAGACAACAAAGAGATAAACTACCATATAAGGACAGTATAGAAGGTATCAATTATCTTTTATATACAAGTCACCTGTATAACAACAAACCAATACACAACCAGGTGTTGATTACCAATGATAACAGTATAATACTGTCTGTTTTATAGCTCACATAAAAATGTAAGGATTCTGATTAGATAACAAGCCGTATACATCAAGCTGATGTATACGTCTGTAGCCGTATACATAAAGACATATTTCTATCCCGTCGAGGGGCCCCTGTATATTTCAGTCTCCCAAAAACGATAACAACATGGAGGACAAAAAATTCCGCTTCATTGTTGTCAACATTTAAATTATTGAAATGGTTTCGCATAACCTGCTGTTTTGTTTTGTGATATATTAATGTTATATTTATAAAGTTTAAAAAATTTACTACATATGAAATTGTATTGATTTAGAAAGTCGATACAAGATTTTCCTTCATAAGAGACCTCATACATGTAAAATGACCTGATCAATATTTTGACGTCATTGAAGAAAGCATGTCAGAGGTACGGAAAGGGACATTTAGAAATACGAAAAATGAAAATGAAAGACGCAAATATATTCAATACAGTTGGGTTCTGTATTTAAAAAAAAAACAATGGTTAAATCCATAATAAAAATGTATCTGCTATTCAGTTATCAAACAGGGTATATAATGTGACATTCCCGGCTTATAAAAATATGATGATGATGATATATATAACGTCACAAGTCGAAAGAATGCAGTATTTTAGAAACAGTATATCGTTAAGACATTACAATTTTATGATTATAGAAAACCAAGTTCTGTTTTTAACTGATATTTAATTTGAATTACAAAACATAAAAATCATGCAAAATTTTTCTCTTTCTCTTCGATAAAAATTTATGTATCGAAAATTCCAAATTAGTTTGGCGTTTCCATACGGCACTGGCGTTGGTTTTTTTCTTTTTTTTTCTTTTCTTCCTTAAATATGAAGATGTGAGCTATAATATAATAGTTATTCCGGTCATAGACTGTCTAAGACCGGAATAACATATAATGTATACTTAAGATTACTTACTGTTTATGTATATATTCACAATAATAATATACCATATTAAAACACCATAAAATTAATATATTTTACAAGAATCTACTACACAAATGTACCAATTGCAATCTTGTTAATTAAAAAAAAAAATTTAAACTTGCACCAGATGATCTGGAACTTTGATTGACTAAAACGTAAAACAAAAATACAATATAAATACTAATAGATCATTTATCTTACAATTGTCTCAATATTAAATTTTTTCATTTTGACTTGTAAGCAAATAAACGATCACTTACTCAAATTTTGAGTTAGTGATCACGATAAAAAGCTGCTAGCCATGCATCTAGTCGTTGTTCTCACTCCTTAATGTTGTGTGCTAAGCAGAGAAGCAGCAATAAAAAATAATCTATTTTTAAGTTAGACCTGATCAGAGATCAAATCAATAATTAATTTTCAACACCAGCAATATTAGCATACATCGTGCCAGACATACTTGTAACTCGCTTAGGCTAGTTCAGGATTTTCACTTGTGCCAAGCTATACAGCTGGGTTGATGATTTTGATTTTTGGTGTTTAATGCCACTTTCAGCAATATTTCAACTACATCAATCATCATCATGGCGACCAGTTTTAATGGTGGAAGAAGCCGGAGTACCCGGAGAGAACCACCGACCATGGGCAAGCAATTGGTAAACTTTATCACTTGCGGCTGTGAGTCGAATACACCCTTTTTTGTAATTAATAAAGCCGGGCACGAACCCACGCCGCATTGGTGATAGGCTTGTATGAGTTGTTAGGAAATCCAACTACCTAACTCATTGAGCCACCCGGGCCCTCTATATAGCTGGGACTTACCATTTATTTACAAAATATAATAAAGAATGCACATGGGGAACTCATCAAAATGTTACTCTACAAGGACCTATGTTGTACATGTACATGTTTATGCATGCTGACCATTTGAAACACCACCAAGGCTGTGAGACAGTTACAAAATTTGAAACTTGACCTCATTTTTAATATACAAAATGTACATATCACTTGTCATAGTCTAAAAACTACTGAAGACTGAAGAAAACTGATGGTAGAGATTAACAGACAACTATGCATACAATTGTATTTCCATCACCTGAAGTACATGTATACCTGTTCTTATAACCTACAGATACATACATTGTATTTCTAATTCATCATCATTCATTATATATGTACATGTGGAAACTTTTTCAGTCTTTACAAATTTGTGTACAGCCCTATATTCAGTAGATAGTGTTATATTTACACAGACTAAGACTAGTATGTGTCATTTCTAGAATGTAAATATTGACGAGGGTCAATAACTAATTAAATCTCAAATATAAAAGGATTAATCTGTGTATTAAAAAATCATTAAACTACTATAAACATACCAACAAAATCAATTCTAAACCAATTTACAAACTTACTGTAAGTTATGACTAAGTTCTTTAAAATGATATAAAGTTAAGGTCTTAAAGCTTTACCTGTTACACAGTCCTCACGAAGAGCACTGGTCTTCTGGCCCAAGACCAGTAAAACTTTGTTTGGACCAGTAAATTCTTCAGTTTTTATTTAGATTAGATACACAGTAAACACTGTATATATTATAAAAAATAAATTCAAGAATTTAATTTGGACCAGTAAACTCAAATTTTCAATTCAAGAACTGATTACATTAGTAACAATTGATGCCAGTATTTTCTCTTCTTTGGACTTTCCCAGTGATCACAAAAGTCAGAGCCGTCCTAACAGCATTATAGGCCCCCGCGTAAAGCAGTGCACTGGGGCCCACAACTACACAACCACTCAATAACACTTTAAATGTAAATAAAATTAAACCTATTGTAATGGTACTTCCAACAATATCAGTGTATAAACATTAAAAACATGCCATACTCAACATACATAGATTAGCATGGGGCCCCCGGGCAACTGCCCAATGTGCCCATGCGTTAAGGCGGCACTGTTCATAGTTATTAGTAGGAGCAAAACATCATGAGTCCCGCTAGTGCATTTTTTGGGGGGTCTATGTATAAAATGGTGAGTTCTAAACATAAATGACAAGTCCAGGACTCACCCAGACGAGTTGAAAGTATCCCTGAAAGAAGATTTTATCACCCCTTAAGGGGTAGGGTCTTTCAAAAGGAATGTAAAAATAATTAATTATCCACAATAACATATCGGTACAATTGGTATATATACAATGTATTAACCAGACGAGTTGCAAGCATCCCTGAAACAGACCTGATTACCTCTTAAGGGTAGGGCCTTTCAAAAGGAATGTAAAAATAATTTAATATCCACAATAATATATCGATACATGCATGTACAACTGGTATATCCAATCTATAGCTCTAAAAAAGAATCAAAGGATTGTCAGAACCAATCTTTTAACTTATAAAATAATGAGCTGTATAATTAACAATTCCATACTTTACCTTTAACATGTGTAAGCAATTGAAAACATTAACAAAATCGAGAAATTCAAAGACTTGAAGAAAATAAACATATGTATTGTTGTCTTTTATCCATCCTAGCTACACAAAGCTTTAAAATTCAATGGCCGATAAAAAAAACTGAAAGACAATATAAAAGTTGGATTACATCATGCAGGTAGAGTTATATTCAGCAACACAGATGTGCTAACTAAACTTTATGTTCAAATGATTCACAGCATCCAAGTTCAGTAACCAAAAAAAATTCCTTTGTTCATCCTTGTTATAATTATTTTCCCCCTTATTACAAATTCATTTCATTGACAAAAGAAAATGTATTGTGCAATGAACTAGACAGATATTTATCTATAGAGAAACTGATTGTAATCATAGGTCATTACACTTGTATGCTACCACTTTTACTTCTATTTTCATCTGATAGCCACAATGTCAGTACACTGTTATTTTATTTTATCTCAAAATAGATTTATTTAACAATAGACAAAGAGTTGGGTTTTAAGGAATTTGATTTGTATATACATGTATAGTATCATGTAGTCATGAAAAAAATAAATAGATAATGTCTAACAGTCTATCTAATTTACAGTAATAGGTCAAAAGTCTTTCCAGTCAAACTTGACCATACAATTACCTCTAATTAGCAGTCACCTGTGTTGGAAGGTCACATTTTTCTTGTCCTGTCAGTGTCATATAAAATTCCATATGAATTGTTCCTCTTTTAACAGGTCATCTGTCTTAAAATACCACTTTTTCTTTGTCTAAAAATGAGACCTCTTAATACAGGTTTGATTGTCTATTTCCTTATATATTTCATACAAAACCATGATTTTTTTTTAATATTGACAAAGTATTCCTTCCTTTATTTTCACAAAATTGTCAGCATCAAAAGAAGATATAAACAGCTTTTTCTTCTTCCTTATTTCATATCATCTCTTTTCTACTTTTCTTAAAATATCATTAAACACGAAAAATAAATAATAGAAGGGGTGAATTGTATTAAATTCATTTTTCAATTCAAAATCTTCAAAATGTGTCAATAGGACATGGGTGTACCACTCACTATATTCATGATATCTACACACATATAAACTTTCTATTTAAACTCAAATATGATGTTATTTCAAATTTTAACAAATGTTAAATTTAGATGTAAGTACACAACATGTACAGGTGTAATACTAATCAGTTGTGTCCTACAAAATATACTTTTTTTTAACTCCCACAGAGGCTGTTTCCCCCCTGGAGCCAATGTTTAAATTATAAGGCTTACCGGAATTTTTTTTTTTGGCCTTACCTACCTGCAGATATGCTAGTCATCATAACTTTGAAGTTTGTAGAGATTTTTTTAGTGACTCATAATTAGGCTACAATCTGCTACTAATCAAGGCATTCTAACATGGTGGATAAATGATTAGATTAAACAAGACACACAAACATTTTTTTATGTTTGGTATTCTGGTATTGGCTATCCAATAAAAGCTTTATTCTGGTGGAATACCTTGTTTAAGGGGGAGAGTAAACAGTTTGTTTGAGCAATTTTTTTTTACATCATACATATGGTTCTTTGTTTTGTTGATATTGGTTGAATTGTTGAAAATTGCCATGTTCACAGTTTTAATGAAAGTTTGAGGATACCAAAGGGGAAAATAGAAACCGCAAGTGAATTTACTCAAAGATGGACAGAAAATACAATTGCCAAAAGACGAGGGACAAAAAGACAAACAATGACTACTTTATCCAAGGGGTGAGAAATCTCAATTACCAGCATCAAACATGACCAGATTTCTTTATATACAATGTAATTCTACATCCTATGATAACACAATACAGTTGTTTCGAGTCATTTCCATTCCGTCAAAATTTTGTTATTTTCGTCTGCCAGATCACATGATTTCGATGGAATGTTAGACACTGGACTTCCGGTGTCAATGTACACAACAAAAACTCCAATTGATATGTGCAGTTTTAACGTTTGATCCTCAACTTTAAAAAATCTTAACATTAAGACAGATATCAATAAAATTATTTTATTTGTATCAAAGACTTCAATGCAGAGACAATTACTTCTTTAAAATTAAATTTGTTTTCTTTATTTATTTGCAGCTGTCAGCATCATGAAAGAAAAACGATTTGCCTTTATAATATACATTATGTATTTCTGATATCAGACAGATAGTGGGGTACCAAACACAAGTATTTATTCAGCCGTTTCCTTGGTGTCTCCATATTACAATAACTTATAATCCATCGCATCTACGACTACGATATGGTGATGTTGTCACAGTGCAGTAATAGTGTAAACACTGGAAGTCATCTGCCGAACATTTCAGACGACAAGACATGAAAAAGACGGAACATGGTCGGAATTGACACGATTCGAAACATGCATTGGAAGCTTTCTCTTTTTGTATTATACAAGACACTATATTCTTACCATGGAAAATTTATTTATAGTATTTAGTATCTGTGTTACTGTTAGTCCTATGTCCAAAAATTAATTTCACACAAAAGAAAGACACCAAAATGTTTACATATTTTCCTTCTCTTTCACCACCCCATTGGCATTGACTTTATGCATCACATCAACATGGCAATCTGAATACTTAGAAACGAGAATGGTCTACCATACTAGTGCAAATTTTGTTTGGGCAGTACCTTATAATATAATTATTTTCATTGATTGAGTATGATTGACCTTATCTATTTACAAATATTAATACTATTGATACTGTTAACAAATAGTGTTTGTAGTCCATGTAGTGTGGTGGTCCACGAAAGTCAACACTAGAAATGTACAATATGAAAAATAAATAATATTTTCAGGACAACTTTGTGACAAGAGTTTTTTGTTGACAATATTTTCATGTTGCAGACAAGGGCAACCAAAATGGGGAATATTTCTAACGATTGCATTTTTTCACCACATAAAATGAAAGCAATTATATATTATGATAACTACTTACCTTCCCATCTGTAAGAAGATACTGGTTTGACCTAAAGTTACTAATATTCAATGTTCTTTGACTAATAACAATTCGTCATAACACTCAACCATTATAAAATTGAATGACAAGGACACCTGTTGGGAATTTCGATATCAAGGGAGATAACTTTTTATTACTATATACCGATTGCAGTGCACTCAACTATTTTTGAAGTGGCAAATGGGTCTGATTCTTGACGTTGCTTTGTTTGCTTTGATTTTACCGAGAATTGTATTTTACTGTGAATCAAATCATTGTATATGATTTGTATTCATTTAATGGACATTTTAATTGGGAATAAAGAAGAGGTTGAAGATACCAAAGGGGCAGTAACTTTTAGATTTTACTAGCTTGATTTTACTAAAAACTGTTATAATAAAACAAACATTGAAGATGTTTCAAAACACGACAATATGAAACCTTTTGATAATAAAGGTTTACATTTTATACATTGCAACTCAAGATCGCTTCTTCCTAAAATGACAGAATTACGTATTATTGCTCCTCTAACTAAAGCAGCAGCCATATCAGTTACTGAAACTTGGCTAGATGAATCAGTCACAAATTCAGAAATTGCTATTGATGGCTATTGTGTAGTTAGACTAGACAGATGTAGAAACGGTGGTGGTGTGTGTATGTTTATCCGAAAGGATCTGGCGTTTTCACCTAGACATGATCTTCACTCGGACAAAATTGAG
>MJUT01031499.1:749609-781568 GCA_002080005.1 Gigantidas platifrons
AAAAAAACTGGTAGCAAACATTTTTACTCAGAGTTTTGTAAATATAGAAACAGAACACAAAGAGCTGTAAAAGAAGCAAAAACGACATATTTTGAAAGTAAAATTGAAGAATATAAAAACAGTCCAAAAAGTCTTTGGAAACAGTTCAAAAATTTGGGCTATAGTTCTAAACAGAAAGAAAATAGTAATATTGTTTTAAAAATAGACAATGAAAATAACCATGATCCAAATGTTGTGGCAAATCATTTTAATAATTTTTTCACTACTGTGGTTTCCTCTCTGGTTTCAAAATTACCACCAGCTCCTAAAGTTTATGACTGTACTACACAGATTTTTAAGAATTTCTATAGAAAAGTGTGTAGAAGTAATACCTACTTTGAATTAACACCCGTGGGTGAAGATTTTGTTCTTAAAGAGTTAGAAAATTTAAATCCATGTAAAAGTACTGGTTTAGATGGTATTCCTCCGAGGTTCCTAAGAGATGGTGCATGTATTTTGAAAAAACCTGTAACATTTTTGGTAAATCTATCTATTGTCAGTGGTATTGTCCCGGATGACATGAAAATGGCTAGAGTCTGTCCTATTCACAAAAAGAACAGCAGATTAGATGTTGGTAACTATAGACCTGTGAGCATTTTGGTTGTTGTATCTAAAATACTTGAAAAATTTGTCTATTCTCAGCTTGAAAATTATTTAGTTAAAAATGACTTATTATATAGTTTTCAGTCAGGTTTTAGGTCTTCCTATTCTACGGAAACATGTTTAATTCATTTATTTGACCACATAAAAACACAGTCATCTAAGGGACTTTATACTGGCATGATAATGCTAGATTTACAAAAAGCTTTCGACACAGTTGATCATTCTATTTTATGTAATAAACTTCAAACAATGGGTATAAAATCCATAAAATGGTTTAAATCATATTTAACCGAGAGAAAACAGAAAGTTAAAGTTAATGATGTTGAGTCTAATTTTCAAACAGTCACTTGTGGAGTTCCACAAGGTAGTATATTGGGGCCTCTTTTATTTTTATACTATGTTAATGACATGTCTACTAGCATTAGTTCTGACTGTGAATTATTACTGTATGCAGATGATAGCACAATCCTTTTTTCACATAGAAACCCGGAGGTAATATCGAAAAAACTTGGAAAGGAACTCCAGTCTTGCAGTCAATGGTTAGTCGATAACAAATTATCCCTTCATCTTGGGAAAACAGAGTGTATTTTGTTTGGATCTAAACGTAAACTGGCAAAAGTTGACAATTTTCAAGTCAGCTGCAATAATCATACTATTCCAGCTCAAAATTGTGTAAAATATTTGGGCATAAACATAGACAGATTTTTGTCTGGAGAAACTATTGTTAATAATATATTACAAAAAGTGAACGCAAGACTGAAGTTCCTTTACAGACATGGACGGTGTCTATCAGAAAACTCTAGAAAAACGTTATTTACTGCATTAGTTCAATGTCATTTTGACTATGCATGTTCAGCGTGGTATTCCTGTTTGTGTAAAAAGTTTAAGAATAAGTTACAAGTTTTTCAAAATAAATCTGTTAGATTTATTAAAGATATGGGTAACAGAACTTCAGTAAATTATAATATTTTAAATAGTATTGACTTTTTGAACGTAGAAAATAGAGTCAAACAACTAAGACTCAACCACGTACACAAAATATACTATAACATATATGCATAGCAATTTCACTAAGATCAAAGATTGCCACACTTATTCAACGAGATCCAGTGAATATAATTTTTTCGTACCACCTGTTAAAGGGCAACATACTTTATCTTTTTATTATAATGCTATAAAAGATTGGAATATGTTGCCAAATGATTTAAAGAGTAACCAAAATCTTCATTCTTTTAAATCCGGTGTCAAAGATTTTCTGTCGGTAAAGGAAGGCAACAACTATGATAGTAAATATATTTTTTATTGAAAAACAGGAATGGTCTAGTCAGTTTTATTGTTATTTTATATTTAATAGAATTTTTACAAAACCTGCCAAAGTCATGAAGTCTTATTAGTATATTATATTATTTTTAAGAATGTTACATAAATGGACCCCATTGGAAATAAGCCATGCGGCTTTTATGGGCTATCCAGATTAGATATCAACACATTTTTAAGAATATATGATTTTAGTAAGTTATAACATGTATGATATTTTTATATTGTATTGTATTTTGAATTGCTTGTATGTTGATATTTGATCAAATAAAATCTATCTATCTATCTGTAAGCAGCAGTTTTAGATTTTAAACATTGAACATTGTGAGCTGTGCTTAGAATTTTTTTTATTAGCATGTGTGAAGCTTTTAGATCTTAGTGACACCTGCAATGAATGCACTGACTTTTATAGTGATGAACATAGTGTTTTACTAACTTCGTAACTGTTGGGCCTTGAATGAGTCGTTCCAGTTTTTATATGTATATGGCTTTGCTGATAGAACTAGTGTTTTAATATGTAAAAAGTGACACATAGTTTTAAGATGCTTTTGCCTGGTGATGGGAAGTTATTCTTTTTATATTAATGGAGATGCCATTCTGCTAGAGCGTATTTGTAAATTGGTGGCGGGTTCGCCGAGCAGCTTGGACAGCCGTTATACCAGTATCTGGAACATTTGATCTATAGACTTTAATATACTGGTTCCTGCACTAAATTTGTTCTTTAATGTAATTTTACCCTGCACATGCACCCCGTTGCTTACAGTACAGTTGCTCAGTGTTACACTACTCTACATAAGTAGTGGTACTCCAGACAGTGGAGGATAGAATATAAAGAAGAAGAAGAAGAAGAAGAAGAAGGTAGTCAGAATCCGTAAATCGGAGAAGAACAGATGGCCAAAATAAAAAGAACAAACTGTCTATGTGGAGAGAAGGAAACAGTGGAACATTATATCCTACATTGTGAACCGATTTGAAGAAGCAAGAGAAAAATTAATTCCAGACATGTCTTTATTATCGCGATCAATCCGTCTGAATCTTCTGGTGCCTATTGTAAGCCAAAAAAGTGTCCTGTGAAATAGTGTCTTCCTGGACAGTTTTTCACAGAATTATAGTATTAAATAATGTCCATTGCCATGAAATTTTGTCCCTTAAGTGGGAAGAATTTTACTGCACTAGTTATGAGGGGACATTATTAAATCCTACACTAACAGTGTAACAGTGGGAGGAGATGACAGACTGACAGAAACAGAACGACTTCGACAACTGGCACAATACATAGAAAACACAGAACCATTTAATTTATAATTCATTAGATTATTTTCTGTACATTATTATTAATTGTGTTTAATCAGTGACCATCTATCAGATAAGCGTGCATTAGTACCGGAGAATAAAAATTTAGTACATGCGCGATAAGATAGAAAATTACAAGAGAGACAATTCAACGTCAGATGACACGTACATAATACAGATACATTCTCTATCCAGAGTTGTCGTTCCTGTTACGTTACACAACATGTTGTGTAGCGTAGCAGGAACGACGACTCTGGATAGAGAATGAATACAGATATAGGACAAACAACGATCTACACTCACGGGTCAAAAGTATTTCCGGACTGAGATATTTCCCTATATATTTCATATAAAACCATTCATTTTCAAAACATTCTACTGAAGTCACTAAGTTCCTTATCTGATTTTCAGGAAATTTTCAGCATTAAATGCAGAAATAAATATAGCTTCTTCTTCATGTAATAGTTTCAAATAGTTTTATTTCTACTTTCCCTTACTTTAAGAATTTATTTAAAAACAAATTTTAATTTTTTCGCCAAATCTTACTATATAATCATATAAAATTGTGACGTCAAGAATTTACATTTGTCACGTTTAAATCATAAATGCTTGTAAACAAAAGTTCGAAAAAATTACATGCCAATACTAAAATAAACTTTAATAATTCTACTATTAAAGGTGAAAATTACATGCCAATACTAAAATAAACTTTAATAATTCTACTATTAAAGGTGAAAATTACATGCCAATACTAAAATAAACTTTAATAATTCTACTATTAAAGGTGAAAATTTCATGAAAATAGGCTAAGGAACTACTTTATGAGAATGGTATGAAAATAAGTGGCTTTATATGAAATATATAGGGAAATTATTATTATTATTATTTACCAGATTTATATAGCGCTCTTTTCATATATAACATAAACGTTCAAAAGCGCCGTACAAACTACATATAACAGATATGGACACACAATGCAACATAAAAAGAATAATAAAAAAAAACAAATGTTTAAAACAATTAAAAAAATAATAAATAAAAATATCAGCATTAAAAATTACAATAGAACAAAATAATACTTATAGACACTAAAAATATAGATGCTAAATGTTATAAAGAGCAGTAAAATGATACAACAACTTCTATTTCACAGTCTTATAACAGCTTGCTTTCCAGTGCAAAGTTAGTTTCCATAGATCTTGACGAAAAAGTGTGTTTTTAACGATCTTTTGAAAACATACAAACTTTTAGCGTCTCTAATGGTAACCGGAAGGGCATTCCATAAATTCGGTGCAACTGACGAAAAACTTCGATCACCGTACCTCACAGTTCTGCTTTTAGCAACAACTAGTTGCTTTGAGTTCTGGGATCTCAAATTTCTTGCTGACTGATAGAGTTCTAGCAAGTCTTTCACCGATATATATGATAGATCGGTGATTGGTCGTGTAATGCTTTGTAGACGTGAACTAGAATCTTAAAGTCCACTCGATGAGTTACTGGTATCCAATGCAGTTCTTTGAAGACCGGTGTAATGTGGTCATAACGCGATGTTCTCGTTATGATGCGAGCTGCAGAGATTGGCCTATTTGACGTAATTGTCCGTATCCTGATCTGCAGACTGAGTTAATATGTTTTTCCATGCTCATTTTGGAGTCTAGAAAAGCACCAAGATTTCGCACACATTTAGATGGTTTGATGTCCTCTCCTCCAATTTTCACAGAAATGGATTCAATATGTTTTTCATTTTTTTTTAGATGTAAATACAATGACTTCAGTTTTATCGGCATTGATTTTCAACATGTTGCTGTTCATCCACGATGCAATTTCGATGAGACAGTTTTCAACACAGCGTAAAGCATCCTTCAGAGAGACTGAATTTGTTGGTTTGAAAGATAAATAAAGCTGTCCATCGTCAGCGTAAAAATGGTGATTTAGTCCATGTTTCTTGCATATTATACCAACTGGTTTAGTGTACATTGTGAAAAATTTGGGGCCTAGTACGGAAATACTTTTGACCCGTGAGTGTACAAACCATACACATAAAACAAAATATCGATTAACACGAGCCCAACTAAAAACCGGGGGTGAACTCAGGTGCTCCGGAAGGGTAAACAGTTCCTACTCCACTAGTGGCACCCGCCGTGTTAATTTAGTTACAAAACGGTGACAAGTCATGAATGAGGAAAGGACCGGGGAATGCTTACGATATCATAACTGGAACTTATCCGTGGTCATTTGTGACACAGTTATTCCATAACGGTCAACCAAGGTGGTGACCGTAAAACTTTCAAAGTGAGGACTTCAACTTAACCAATATGAACCCTTGGTTCACGGTAGCTTCCTTGTTGGCAGCAACCCTCTATCAAGGAAATCCTTATTTTATTGTTTTGTATATTACAAATGTAAATTCGGAATGATGTCACCGTTGTTTTGTATATTTCACATGTAAATTCAGAATGATGTATTGTTTTGTATATTCATATATTTTTAACAACTAGTGTATTCAACAACTGCATCATTCAATATGAAGGTTCTTTAAGGAATCGTCCATTTTCATTCAAATATTATTTTTGCTTTGTTAAAATTAACATTCATACAGCAGTCGTCACAAAATGTTTTTGGGCAATGTATAGTATCATGTAGCAGGAACTAGTTGCCCTTCCGAAACGCATGAGTTCACCCCCGGTTTTTGGTGGGGTTCGTGTTGCTCGATTTTCGATAATTTTCTGTGTAATGTTTTGTAGATCGTTGTTTTTTCTTTTGTCCATTGTGTTGTCTGTCCTTCGATTTGTTGCTTCTGATTATCCATTTGGTATCTTCAAATTGTTCTTGCAGAAAAGCTAGAGTTACAGCAATTATCTGAATACGCTAAGTAATTAAAACACTGGCTCAGTTAAATAGTATCGATGATCATTTACAAATATTTTGAATAACTTATGGCTCAATATATCCCCCTTTCTGACCACGACATTCGAGCTGAATGATCGACTCTATGAGCTCCTGTCCGATTTTTTGCAAATAATAAAAGACTTACTATACATGTCCTTAACTACGCTGTAAAATAAATCTCCTGAGTTTCCTCTTAGCAATTTCTAACAAATTTCTGTATGGATCACGGTATCAAATGCATTCTTGAAGCCAGTCTACAAAACATGCATATGAATTACCACTTATGAGTATTTTGAGAAGAAACATATTACCAATTGTTCTCGAGATTTTTAGGGGGAAAAATTTGCGTATGGATTGATAAATTTATGTCACGTTTTCTAGAAAGCAATATAACCTTGTATTCAAGACTGAATTCTATAATTTACCGAGCCACTCCGTAACGGCAACCCCTCTGTAGTTTTCTGGTTTGGAGTTGTCCCCCGATTTATGTATTGGATAAAGATTTCATTTCTTCTGGGAATTTGGATATTTACCATAAACAAAAGGTTTATTGGGGTTACGGATATGGTTAGGGTCTTTAACACCACAGTTTCAACAACATTTCAGCTATACCGTGGTAGCCAGCAGTTTTATTGGTGGAGGCAACCGGAGTACCCAGAGAAAATTACCGACTTGTCGCAAGTCACTGACAAACGTTGCCACATAATGTAGTATCGAGTATACCTCGCCATGAGCCGAACTCACAACGTTATAGTGGTGATAGGCACTGCTGATTGCATGGGTAGTTGTAAAGCCAACTACCATACGTCCTTACAATGAAGATCACGACTGCCCCTCAAAACGCATATTAAATAAAAGCGTTACAACATACAAGAATACACATTTCAAGTATGGTTATCCTTAGAAGGATGTAAGATCCAGAGGTAAGGTAAGGTTAATGCTGAACAAGTAGAGTTTTTCCTGATTTTCATCAACTAATTAGCTATAACCCAGATATCATCTGATCTTTTTGCTTTCAATTAAAAAATAATTTAAAAAAAAACACTGCAAAAAATTTTGAATATTGAAAAAATTGCTGTGAGATGCAGTGTTTTTATTTTGTGCCCCTTACACTACTTTGATTATATTTACTGCACTTTTGTCTTATTCTCTTTTCTCTAGATCTAACTAAATGTAATCAAGACGACTTTACTTGCAGTTCTTGTAAATATTCCAAATCTTGCAGCGCTTGCACTGCTCCTGGGAGTTATTCAGTACTAATAGAATTTGAAGAGAAAATATCCAAAATCAGTACAGTTTGTATGCTAGAGTTGTCTCCCGTTGTATAACTCTTTCGTGTTTGTTCAAAAAGAAATAGTCATGCCGAGAGACGTAGGAGCATTTTTAGCCGAACAACAAAGAAAATCGAGCGGAGAAGTTGCCACAGAGTGGGGACAACTTGAAGAATTTTACAATAAGAAGTATGAAGCCCCCTTTAAGAGTGTGTGAATAAAACACGAATACATCTAATGATACAATTCGCCCAGATTGATAAACTTCCACCTACCGACATTGGCGATCCATTTTTATCGTTCAAATACAAACGTGTTATACCAATGCATAGAACATGAATTGCAATTTAGTAGGCATACTCGCACCGTTATCCCACCATATACAAATGCCTATATCTTCCTCTCTTGTATTCAACAGGATTGGGCAAGTGTGCATTGTAGTGGATAATATGCCCCTATATCACAGGGACTTGCTCCCGGTCAATAAAAAGATCGACTATCCCATATATACACTAGACAAGGGAGATAGAAATGTCGTCGGTAGCCACGCTTCAACTCATTTTATTTCCATTAATACCCTTCATCTCAGCGCTATTCCTCCGTTAGTCCGAGATTCCTCTGCCGTTCGACAACTATTTACTTCTTGCTGTTGTTGTTGAACGTCAGAGCGCTCTCCATAATGAAAACAGCGGATTTTCCTCCGCATCTCAACTGTAGCACATTTCCACGTTTTGTGGCTATCAGATTTTATTTTCTATCCAAAACCCTAATATATATCGCTTCACTAATCATTTTTCTATTCATTCATAACCATCTTACCCTCAGATAGTGGTGTTACACTCGATTACAGCACACTTTTTCCTACATCCGATGATTTGGTCATTTCACTGCCATTTTTTTAACGTGATCTCGCGATACTAACTGAAAGATGACAGCAATGCATTGCATGATGGGAGATACTAAATGCAGTGCGCCAAATTAGCATACGTAAACAAACATACAAGACGATATAAAGCGTATTCTGCAGGACAAACAGTTCCATCTACAGCTCAAATCAGAGCAGAAGGAAATAATACAAAATATGTTGGATAGAAAAGATTCATTTGGCAGTGTTATCCACGGGCTTCGGAAAGAGCATGTCTTACGTTTCCCCCTACTTTGGACAAGGTCAGATCATATATGCAAATCATCTCCCATGATACATTGCAGTAATCGTAGTTCTCTCGAAGTCACATGACAAATATTTCAAAATGTCAGTGTTAAAAATGACGAATTCATATGGTCTGGGAAAATTGTGCTGTAATGGAGTGTAACACCAATTTCTGAGGGTAAGATTGTTATGAATGAATAGAAAAATGATTGGGGAAGCGATTTATATAAGGGTTTTGAATAGAAAATAAAATCTGATAGTCACAAAACGTGGAAATGTGCCACGGCTGAGATGGGCAGGAAAATCCGCTGTTTTCATTATGGAGAGCGCTCTGACGTTCAACGACAACAGCAAGATGTAACAAGTCGTCGAACGGCAGAGGAATCTCGGACTAGTCCTCCTTAATTCGTTTAACAAGATGTTTATCTAAGAATTACAACAGCAGTTACCTTGATTAAACCCTACTTGACTTCAAAAAATAGCTTCGTTCACTCCAAATCATCTTTTACTACATCCGCCAGCTCCCAAAATGAAAATGACGACCTTGAACTTACCTTTGGGATTACTCTTGGTTTTTCTTTCATGCACAGATAACTCCAGTTGCAAAACTGCGGAAATTTTTTGGCGAAACTTTTAAAGCAGGATTTTGAATGTGAATGGACTGGAGTTATCGTGCGTGAAATATAAAAAGAGAGGTGTTCTCCGTTCAATATAAAAATGTTTTCTCCGCCACATGATTTATTGGATTGCAGACATGTATACATCAACACAAGCCACTTTTTTCATGCTGCTGATGAAGTTGCAGCTCCATCACGAATCGTCCATGATTGTGCTGTCCACACATAATATCTACATACAATATGTAATTAAAAGTAAATAAAAAAAGCTTTTCCTAATTAAAATATATACTTTTTTGTTGAGTAAAAATTTTTGTTGAGTAAAAATAGAGCAACATATAAATATGCAATAACTTTTTTTTATTTACTTGTAATAATCTATATATTTTATACATTTGTGTGTTGTTCTTATTAGATTATGGCATCAGTTAACATTACAGCTGTTGACGTTTGTGAAGCATCCAAGTTTTGCCAAAGGAGATGGTTTAGTAAAGGTAAGGAATAAACTCATTACATATACCTTTCTATTTTCTGTCAAAATTACATAGGTAATATCTAATTAGCGATAATTAAATACCTATATATGTTATATAACTTAAAATATTTATCTTTTTGATGTTTATAAAATTATATCGTTTCACCATTATTATTTTTTAGGATAAAAAAGACAAGAAAATAGCAGACAATATCCCCTTAAAATAAATTCAATAGGAACTGGTTGTCAGGATATAGCTGTTCAAATATTGCTGAAAGTGGCATTAAGTACAATAAATCAAATCAAATCAAATTATAAGAGCTACATCATGTAATATATGTTTTATTTTTCTGTGTTACATTTTTATTTTGTATTTTGCAGATGTATGAAAATTTTTTATCAGATTTTGAACATAGGTGAGTACTAGAAGTATCTTAAGACATACCTGTAGTGTTATAAGTATATTATGTTGGTACAACTGTTTGAGTCAGTTGTACATGTATAAACCGTATCAGTACGAGATGCAGTGTCAAGTAGTGATGCGGTTGACTTGACACATGAATTATGATACAAACAATTGTACCAACACATCTATGTATATAATCTATTTATCTAAAGTTTTCATAGAGCAAAATATAGTAATACTGTTACATGTCATTTTCATTAATATATATATTTTATGAACAAATAACTTTTTTAACATTTAAAAAATTTCTGAACATGCTATATGTCAGGACACAAATGGTTATGTTTTTTTGTAATAGTTAGTGTGCTCACCTAGAATGTGGTAGATTATGGGTATGAGTCTCTTTCAGGCTTATCCAACAATTATGTAATGGTATTTACTGTTTCTCTTCTAAGCACACAGCTTTAAGGAGTAAGAGCAAAGGCTGGTTCCTCAAAATCAGGATGATATATCTGAGTGGAGTAACATGTCTACCTGCAGATTATAATGTATTTCAGCGAGCTACAACGTAGCACTTTAGAAAAAACCAAAGCTTGTTGGTCTAGTACAAAGCAGACATCATTATCATTTCATTGATGTGTAAATTGTTCTCACCATTATATAGCTGAAAAATTGCTCCTTTGGCATAAAACAACAATTATGCACTGACCTCATCACTTTTTTTTTCAGGATAAGTCCTATTGCCTTAGCTGAGTTGGGAGTATGTGTGGTCAAACAAATAACAGGTATTCATTTACTACATGTATCAGAAAGCTGAAGGATGTAAATCATGGGAAAATCATTTATAGTTTTTATCTTAAATACCATAGCATAGTAGGGCAGTTGTTGTAGTGATTGTAAGGTAGTTGATTTACAACTATCTTTGCAATCAGTGTCTATCACCACTAACGTTGTGAGTTTGAATGTGGCTCATGGTGAGGTGTACTTCATACAACATTATGTGATAAAGTTTGTCAGTGACTTGTGACAGATTGGTGGTTTTCTCTAGGTACACCTGTTTCCTGCACCAATAAAACTGACTGCCATGATATTACTGAAATATTGTTGAAACACCATAAACCATACCATAGTACCTTATTAACAAAGTTAATTCAGTAACATGATATATTTGTTTTAATGACATTTAAATTAATTCACCATTTATTTGACTTTTGTATGTATTATGGTAAAATAGGGATTTTCATATAATATACGAAAACCGTAATAAATGCGGTAACTCCATTTTCTGTATCAATTGAGGTCACTATGCCTGCTACAAGTTTTTTTTTATCTAACTATGGCTATCATCACTTAGGTTTGTGTCAAATGGTGAGAGTTCTCACATTGAATCAGTTAAATCGTGAGTTCAAACCCTGCTCAGGTCAAACCAGAGACTATGAAATTGGTATTTGCTGATCATCTGCTAAGCATGCAGCAATAAGGAGTAAGAGTCAGAATCATTATAATGTGTCAGAGTGGAGCAACATATCCTCCTAAGTGGGTTTATCTAGTACAAAGCAGACATATAGAATCTAACATCGGCAAAAGTGCAAGACAGGGAAATCTTACCCGAGGGTGTCGAAGATTTCCTTGTCTTGCACTTTTTGCCGTTGTTTGATTTTATTTCTCACTTTCATCAGCTGTTACCTAATTGTTTTGTTTACATTCCCGATCGAGCGTTTTCCTGCAAATTTGTTTCCATTGCTGAAGTAAATATTCAATTTATTCATATGCATCCGTGTCTTGGCAGTATTTTAAATGTATTTCATAATAAAATACAATGTATTTAATAAATATATGATAAATGTAACTCAACACTATGTGAACAGCGATAAATACCGGTGGCTGTGAAAAAATATTTGAATTTGGTCAAAGGGAGGTAACATTAGTTACTAACAAGAGAGACCACTCTATTATTTACTCAAAGTAAACAAACATTGACTGGAAGAGAGTCATACACCGTGAAACATGAAAGGTGCACGATAGTTAAATTGTTAGCTAGCAGAATAGTATACATACATTAATTTAAAAATACTTATATAATAGAATCGTGGTTTTATTGGTGAAGCATGGAGAATTGGGGGGCAGTTGACATAAAAAGTGTACAGCATGCATTTGCCGGTAAGACGCACGTGATTTTTTTGTCTTGCACTAGTGCAAGATAAGACAATCTCACATCGCTAAAAATAGGAACTGGTCTGTCTCAAAAGTGAGAAATCATCATCTCATTGAAATATAATTTGTCTTCGCCATGTGTAGTAGAAAAACACTTGGCATTAAACAACAATCACTTGATCACTCAGGGTTATGTTACAAGTATCCCTGAGACAGGTTTTACGGAAGTTTCAGAATTTGAATATGCATATGATTTTATTTTCAGATGCCAAAGCTGGTATGGAATTTTTAGAGAAATTGAAAGAAAAGGTATATTTTCATATAACGTCTTAAATATTCATTTGAGACTAGTCAGGAACAAAGGGCTGTATATGAATCACTTCACTATTTTCGGGGTTTATGGTGTTTTATGCCACTTTCAACAATATTTCAGTTATATCATGGCAGTCAGTTTTATTGGTGGAGGAAACCAAGGTACACGGAGAAAAACGCCAACCTGTCCAAGTCACGGACAACCTTTATCACAAAATGTTGTATCAACTCAAGTACACTTCACCATGAATGGGGTTTGAACTCACAACCTTAGTGGTGATAGGCACTGATTGCACTGGTAGTTGTAAATCCAACTACCATACGATCACAACGACTAGGGACTCTACACTATTGTCAATGTCCGAGTTCACATTTCAATTTTGTTATCAAAGCCACTATGCAGGAATGTTCATTGAATGGTCCACTGTGGAAAAGAACAAACTTGAGATGAATAGTCCTTAGTCCTTGGATTGTTATCGATTGGAAGTTCAAAATAGCTACCAGGGCCAAATGCATTTTTTTATCCCCTAAATTTGCAATAATTTTCCCTGAAACCAAAACCTTGTACATGGTAGAATGTACCATATACAGGGTGGACAACGTACGTCAGACATCTGTGTATTTTTTTATCGAAAACTTTATTATAGCGGAAATTTTCAACCATCTGACAAAATAAAACTCATTTTTATACTATTTTAGCAACGAACCTGTATGATAAAAGCCAGACCAAAGTACCCTACGGACTTGCATGGTAATATTTACATCGATAATATTAAAAAAAAACTGTTGTTATTTGTCTAATCATTCCGACAATATTTCCTTTTGATGCTATATCCAGCATAAAAAAAATACCCGGATGTATGACGTATGTTGTCCACCCTGGATCCAGCATCAAAAGGAAATGTTGTCTGAATGATTAGACAAATGACAACAGCTTTTTGAATATTATTGATGTAAATATTACCATGCAAGTCTGTAGGGTACTTTGGTCTGGCTTTTATCATACAGATTCGTTGTTAAAATAGTATAAAAATGAGTTTTATTTTGTCAGGTGGTTGAAAAATTTTTGCCATTATAAAGTTTTCGAATAAAAAATACCCGGATGTATGACGTATTTTGTCCACCCTGATATACCTTATACTGGCCCCCCAAAAACCCTTATCCATTTTGTTATTTCATTTAAGAACATATGCCTGTTTCTGCTCTTTTTAGTAAAAACTTGCCAGTTGTTTTGGACCATTTGACATTGCAAGATAAAAACAATATACAAACATTGTAGAGGTTAAAAAATTTGTTAAAAGTATATTGCACTTGCTGCAAAACAGGCTAGAAAAGCTTGTCAAATGCTCTTTTTTATACCCCCCACTCGTAGAGAGGGGGCTATATTGCAATCACCTTGTCCATCCGTTCACACTTTCGTAACAGATATCTCAGCTTCTACTGGAAGAAATGATTTTATATTTGATATATGGCTTTGGCATGGTGACTTGTACCATGTCTCCCCTTTCCAGGTTTCCCGCACATCTACTTCCTGTTTACCGTGTGACTTCCAAATGAACGAGTGGGGATATTCTTAGCACGACTTAGCGTGCAACATCTTGTTTTACCTGTTTTTAAAGCTCATTCAAGTAAATTTTATATTTTCTAACAATATGCATATTATTGCATTTTTATCATACCTATTGATTGATATCAATTCCAAAGATATTTTTTTGTTCAGTTGGTTATGCAAGTCTTTTTAATTGAATTTTATAGACTACACATTTTTTCACATTTTCCTCCCTTTGCTGTCTTACATATGTATAGTAATTGGTTTCATGAACAAAGTTGTGGAATGTGCAACGAAAAACCAGAATTTTTATGTTAAGCATGAACTTCAAAACATCCATATTGTATGGCAAAAAACATCAAATGATTAATTTTTTCTTTTAGGTAAAGGCCAGTGATGAAGCTAAAGTACTTTGTATGACAACAAGTGGATTGATATGCCTAAAGACCAAGGATATGGACAAGACAAAAGTAAGTATTCGTTATGTTTTAATTCTTGATGTATAGGTTTATAGTGTTTAACACCACTTTCAACAATATTTCAGTTATATCATAGCGGCCAGTTTTATTGGTGGAGGAAACCGAAGTACCCGGAGAAAACCACCGACCTGTTGCAAATCACTGACAAACTTTATCATATAATATTGTATCAAGTACACCTCGCCTTAAACAGGATTTGAACTCCCAACTTTAGTGGTGATTGGCACTGATTGCACAGGTAGTTGTAAACCCAACTACCATACGATCACAGCTATGACGGTCCCTTCTTGATGTATAATGTTTTGTCAAATAAAGCTGGTTACTACATGAAAAAGTCAATGATTATATTCTTGAAGTAAAATTATGCATTTTATTATTTGCAATCAATGACAGCTTGGGATTGCCTCCTTTCAGTGGGGGCAGGGGGAGGGTGTCATTTTATAATATGGAAAGTCTGATAGTCGAGACCCATTTGTCCACACTTTTCCAGTGGTAGTGTGCCGATTGTTCAGTTCCTTTTTCATTTTTGTATAATTTTTATTGTTTGAAGATTTTATTCTGTCATCAATATATGTCAGATATTTGTCACTGAATGCTAAGCAACCTACAAACAATCAAACCTAATTTACAAAACAAATGAATAATGTTCCCTTTTACAATACATTTAAAGCAAATCTCCATTTTAGCATTATCATGATTAATTTCAAAGATATCATCCATCCTTGTTATAGCCCCGCTCCACCGGAGGGGGTGGTATTATAAACATACTGCCTTTAATTGAGGGTGTTATGGTAGATTACCACACTCAGAAAACCAATATCACCCGAGATGAAGTCGAAGTCGAGGGTGATATTGGTTTTCTGAGTGTGGTAATCTACCATAACACCCTCAATTAAAGGCAGCATGTTTTATATTATACTGAATGCTCTGGTATTACAGTGTCAATGGTGTGTGTTGCTTTAATACTGATTTAAGGTAATTGTCTAAGAACTAAATTACAATATCTAATTTAATAAACTTTTAATTAACAAGGAAACATAAACAACTGTAACAATGGTGTAATGTTCTCAAATGTTCATTAAAAATAGTTCAGAGTTGAACAAACTTTCCAGCTTGGTATTGACATTGTCATTTAACAAAAAGTTACGAAATATCCTTACAGCCCGGTTCACTTGTCTCTTCGTTTCCTTACTGTCCTTGTTTGTCAACAAATCCTGAATATTATCTTTGGTTATATCGGCAAAAGCCATGTTAATGTGGTCTGAATGTCCAAGAGCGTACTGTCGTCTGTTTGTTTATTTATTTGTAAAACTAAATTAAAAACTTTGACGGAATGGACTGTTTCCGGTCCGGAGGGTGGTATTGCAATAACACCCGTTGCCAACACAGAATACCACCCGTTGCTAGGAGGAGGCGGAGCTACAGGATTTGGTATTGATACGAAGGTGGAGCTTCGTAAAATTAGTGAAAAATACCATTTTCTAATCGACCAATGACGTTGTATCAATAGTCTAGAAATTTGCATAAAGTATAATATTATAAACATACTGCCTTTAGTTGAGGGTGTTACGGTAGATTACCACAAGAAGAAAAAATATCACCAGAGACGAAGTCGAGGGTGATACTTTTTCTGAGTATGGTAATCTACCGTAACACCCTCAACCAAAGGCAGTATGTTTTATATTATACTGAATGCCCTTCGGAGGGTGGTATTGTGGAGGGTGGTATTGCGCAGGGTGGTATTGCGGGATGTGGTACATCCTTGCAATACCACCCTCTGCTTTGGTGGGCGGGGTTAAGAAAAGTTAGAGAAAAATACCACATCTACATTTACCAATGAAATTGCTGAATTACCAAAGAAATTTGCATAAAGTATAATACAGTCAAACCTGTCTATAGTGGTCACCTGGGGGAGATTGACAAAATGACCGCTATATACAGGTGACCTTTATATGAAGGGTTTTGATTTTTTGACAAAATATTGCACGTTAGTTGTAATTAAACATTTTTCATTACATCTTATGTTTTTATAATGTTTTACTTGTTATTTTGTTCCTGCCGTAATTTTACTCTAGTTTACATTTATTGTTGATGAAATTATCTCAATATGATATGATATGAGTAAAACATACAAATAAATAAATAAAGATATTTAATAAACAAAAGTACAATTTCCAGTAACACGATGTTGAACTGGGAACATTGTAACGTTTTCAAAATTGTCAAGAATCTCATGTTTTCTTTAAAGAATATTCATTATCTGGGTATGACCAACCTCCATCTCCTCGCCCACAGCCCGACAACTTTTCCCAACATCACAATGATTTATCGCTTTCACTTTATTGTCAAATTTTCAAAGCTTGGCCTATTTACGGATGTTGATGATTTTGACATGCACTAGATACAAAATATTTTTGGTGAGTGAATTTCTATCTTGTCGTAATGAATAAAAATCCCCAATAACGCCCGGGGATAAACTGTCCTTTATGTAATTTACTATTCACAAAATGCATGGTGTTTGTTTATTTAGTTAATTAAAGTAGTCAATATATTTTGTAACACCTCAGGATTTTTGGTACATTTGAGAAAAATACTGATCTTCCGAAATCACTTCCGGTATTATTTTTTAAATAAAATTTACCGTTATACAAAGGTTTTACGCTGAAAATTACTTATAAATGGTGACCGCTGACCACATTGAACAGGTGACCGCTATATCGAATTAAAATAAATAGTTAAATGCAGAGGGCGAGCACGAAAGTGACCGTTATGAGCAGGTGACCGTTACAACAGGTTTGACTGTATACTGTTTTACCTCTGTCCGTCGTCCGTCCAAGATATTTTTCTCAGCAACTATTAATGGCAGAAATCTGATATTTTGTCACAAGCTTCATATAGGTATGCCATATTGTGGGAAGCGTTTTTGGACCCGTCAGATTCCTACTTCCTGTTTGCCGACTTAGTTGGTTTTTATGCACATTGAACATATATGCGAGGGTATCATAAGTGAGCATTAGCTCACAGTTCATCTTGTTCTTTCTGGCTTCCGTTCTAACACAGTCTTCAAATTTTCTTTCCTCTTTTTGTTCATTCCAGTAATAGATTTATAAATAGAGACAATTATGAAATAGATATTATTAGAATTATCTCCCCTGTAAGTAGCATTTTCATAAAAATTGTGTTTTCAATCTGACAATGTAATTTTAATTGAAAATTATTATAGATTAATAAATACATAAGGATTATATATCTGTGTAGTTGTATAAAATGGATTATTATTTAACTTTTTAGATAATTTTGTAAATTTTGTTAATATTATGTACCTATTTTTTGTATCTCATGTTAAAGTATATTTTTGTATTAAGAACAAGCTGATCTGTTTTATGGTCGCCATTACGAATTGGTTTATTTGTTTAATTATACACTTGCGGAGAAGCAAGTTAGACTAGTTTAGAATTAATGACCATTATTGATTACGTATCAAAATTTAATTTTAGGGGAACCACTGAGATTTAATAATTATTGTTCATTATTTATTACTTAACATGTGTAATTGGTAGATTTCGAATTAATGCTTGTCAGGAAGCTTCTTATTACCATGGATCTTGGATAAGTTCGAAAATGAACAATACTGGATATTGTTTTTGGTTAAAAAACTGTTTTATTATTATGTTCTATAAACAGGAATTTTGAGAACTAAGTCTTTGATTTCAAAATTTTCGGCATGGTGACTATATCTTTGACATATTTGTGGATAAAAAAGATTGAACAAATATTTTTGGGCAAAATATTATTTCTTTTATGAAAAAAAAGCCTGAATTTTGAGAATTTAGCCTTCTTTACGTCATGCTTTTAGAACATTTGATTTGATTTCATGTTTGTTTTGCACAATGACTGCAAATATGAATGTCTTTGATGAATTCATTGATGGCAGAGATTGAAGAGATGGATTTGAAAAAAATTCTTAATTTCTCTATGAATACTGGATTTTGTCTTGCTTTATGCTTAGCACCTGGGTTCAACCCTGGTTTTTAGTGGGGTTCGTGTTACTCGATGTTTAGTTTTTCGTGTGATGTTTTGTAGATAGTTGTTTGTCCTTTTTCTTTTGACCATTGTGTTATCTGTCCTTCTTCATTTTACTGATTCTGAATACCCATTTTGGTGTCTTCAAACTCTTCTTATATATAGTAATTTGAGTCAATTTGATTTGGTTTTCATGAAGGCTGGACATTTGAATATTTTGGTGAATTTCTGATCATGAAATCAAACTTGTATTAGATTTTATCATCATATAATTACAGGCTTTAGTAGAAGAATGTTCTGGTATTATGGAGACGTTTGATGGCGTGACTACGGTGCACAGTAGATTTTATGAATTATCCAGTAACTATCACAAATTGATGGGAAACCATGCTGAATACTACAAGGAAGCTTTAAGATATCTAGGATGTATGAAAATGGAGGACATCTCAGGTAATATTTCTATAGATTTTGTTTGTTTGTTTTGTAGTGTTTAATGCCACTTTCAACAGTATTTCAGTTATATTGTGGTGATCAGTTTTATAGGTGGAGGAAACCAGAATATCTTGAGAAAACCACTGACCTGTCACAAGTCACAAACTTTATCACAATGTTGTATTGAGTTCACCTTGCCTGAGTGGGGTTCGAACTCACAATGTTAGGGGTGATAGGCACTGATTGCATAGGTTGTCTTTAGAGATCTAGGATTTATGAAAATGGAGGATGTTGTAGGTAATCATTTTGTTTTGTTATGAATCCATGTGATACAGATTTTATGATGCTTCTTTCCTGATAATGTTGAACAATAATGATCCTAGTGTTCATTTCCAGCTAATTTTGATGCAATCTGATTAAAATAAGATATCTCACTTGCTCCCTTTTGCTGATATGTTGTGGAATGGGAGATCACCATTTTCATTGGTTGATACTCAAGGTTATTGGCATATGACTCGTAATGAAGCTTTATCTGACATCAGATCTCCCACACCGCGACATATCATACAAGTGAGAGATATGATTTTTAATGATATTGACTATATTAAATATTGTGATTTTTAAGTTCATCATTTACACAGGTATTTCTTGTTATTTGCAGTTACAGAACAAGCAGAAAGGGCATTTAATTTAGGATTAGCTGCTATACTTGGTGAAGGAGTCTATAACTTTGGAGAATTGGTATGATATATACAACTTAACAAAATAACGTTATGGGCTGTCATGGTCGTGTTCGTATGGTGGTTGGATTTACAACTACCTATGCAATCAGTGTGTATCACCACTAGTGTTGTGAGTTCGAATCCCACCCAGGTGAGGTATATTTGACACAACATTATGTGATAAAGTTCGTCAGTGACTTGCGACAGGTCAGTGCTTTTCTCTGGATACTCTGGTTTCCTCCACCAATAGGGGCTGGGTGGCCGTTATCGTACGGTAGTTGGATTCACAACTACCGGTGCAATCAATGCCTATCACCACTAAAGTTGTGAGTTAGAACGCTGTTCATGGCAAGGTGTACTCAATATAACATTATGTGATAAAGTTTGTCAGTGACTTACGACAGGTCAGTGGTTTTCTCAGGGTACACCGGTTTCCTTTACCAATAAAACTGACCGCCATGATATAACTGAAATATTGCTAGTAGTTAGTTATAACTAACCCTATCTTTTCATGGAAAAGATTTTTATCACAATGAAGTATCCCAACAAATATTGTAATTTATCTCCCTTTTCTGATTTCAGCTTGCTCATCCTATTCTAGAATCTCTTAAGACAACAGATAAATCTTGGTTAGTAGATTTGTTATATGCCTTTAACAGTGGAAATATTCCTAGGTTTGATGAACTCAAAAGAAGTTGGACAACACAGGTATTTATTTAACTTTTATAAGATAAAAAAAAATCGAATGATGTTCCCTTTTATAATAGATTTAAAGCAAATCTCAATTTTAACATTATCATGGTGTATTTCAAAGATATCACACATCCTTGTTCTTTCTGGCTTCCGTTCTAGCACACTCTTCAAATTTCTTTCTTCTTTTTGTTCATCCCAGTAATACATTTATAAATAGAAACAATTATGAAATAGATATAATTAGAATTACCTCCCCTGTATGTAGCATATTCAGAAAAATGGGTTTTTCAATATGACAGTTTAATTGTAATTGAAAATTATAATAGATTTATAATTACATAAGGATCATATATCTGTATTCGTGTATTTCAGCTGGATTTTAATATACTAAGGTCAAATGTCCTAACTCATAAATTTCTCAGGCCTTTTGTCCTGAAAGGCACTTATTCAGTAGGTCAATTATGTCCTAATTTGCCTAAAACTTATAGGTCATTTAATGATATATTAATGTGTGGTTTGATTCATTAAGATGCAGCTGGAGCTTAATTTAATATTCATTTGTTTCAAACATGCATACTTATTATGATATTTGCAATTCACAGCCAGACAGGTTTTCAGAGGTCACCATCTATTTCCAAAAAATATTTTGAATAGGTTATTTCATCGATTGTGATAGACCAGATTTCTTAAACTGACCACCCATACAATTTTAAATAATGTGCCTTTTAACCCCCAATACAATTATTTCTGGAATAACCCTATACATATATGAAACTTTATGTTTGAGATATATTCAACTGGCATGGTTTATTAAAAATAAACATTAACAACAGTCAACTTATATGATCGCATGCATGTGCCATAAGATCATCTTTATCCAGTGGAACATAAGGAAACCAAATGTTGATGGATTTGTTTTGTTTATCTGTCATATTGATGCAAACCATTTCTATATTTTTTAATTCAAGATAAATGAACACCCAGAATGGTTCCACTGGGCACACCGCCGGTGGCCATTTTATACACACTGTACATCACATGCACGTTTTAGATCATGGTCCTTTTACCGATATCGTAAGCGCTTTGGCGATCTAGATCAATGACCTTGACAGCTGAAAAAAAACATTGAAAAAGCATGGCTGCACTTCATCTCCGCGAATTTTGAAAATGACTGCAATTGTTTACAATAACAAAAATTTCCATATCACTGAGTTAGAAGACACACGGCCGGTGTTTATCTTATCTTATTTTATTTATCAGTAATAAAATATAACGACCCGGCAGGAAAAATTTGACCCGGTTGGGTTAGGGGAAACCGTCAATCATTTTTCTTTAGCCTAAAGGATTTTCCAATTGGGTATTGGGGAGGGGAATCCGAAATCGACCAATCAAATTAATTGTTACAAATAGACAGCTTGCAATTCTCGTTTCTTAACAATGAGGAGCGGATTCGGCCATGGTTTGCTGATTGAGACAGCTGGTAAACAAAAATACTCGATCACGTGTCCGATGCATACGTAGTATGTATTGGTCTTTTTGGTCACTTATTTTGGAACAAACGGTCATTTTGACAGCAATGTCAAATTATTTCCTGTCATATGCGCAAATTATCGGCCAATGGCCGAAGACCGACGCCAAACGGAAACCCTGAATTTTGTAAATTTCGTATAGATTTTTTACCCATTTTGTAGATCTCAAGTTAAACAATAAATTTATAAAAAGAAATCAACTGTTTTGTTATAATTCGCCAAAACTAATTGGCTATTTGTTTAATTATGTACTTGCCTAGAAGCAAGTTAGACTAGCTAATCTCTTGTTTTAATTGATTACTGTTATTTATGGAAATTTAGTTTTATAAGGAAACACTGGGATTTAATAATTGTCCATTATTTATTACTTAACATGTGTAATTGGTAGATTTTGATAATACCTCAGATAAGTTCGTAAATGAACAATATTGGATATTGTTTTTGGTTGAAACTTGTTTTTGTTTATTTTGTTCTAAAACAGGAATTTTGAAAATTAAGTCTTCATAAGTGGATACCATACACTACAGGGAGATAACTCTTTAAAATCAGTTGAACGTTTTGATCATATGCTGTTTGTATGCAGATTTCAAGCATCTCGGTGATTAAAACCACAGGAGAAAAGCTGCTATGTGGCTAGTGAATTTATAGCTCTGAGTTTGTTGGTTGGAATTTGTTAAAATTTTGATATTTATTACAGTGGATATATTCAAACACACTGCCAAAAAAATAAGAATATTAAACGAGCAGATCGAATTTTACCAGAAGTGTATGGTACTACCTTAATTCGATGATTTCAATGAAATTATTTTATTTCAAAATATGTTTGGTTGTATATTTATATTGCAAATATGAATATCTTGGACATATTTGTGGATGAACAAGATTGAACAAATGTTTTTGGGCAAAATTTTATATCCCTATATGAAAAAAACCAGGATTTTGATAATTTAACCTTCTTTACGTCATGTCCTTAGTAAATTTGATTTGATTTCATGTTTGTTTTGCATTAGGGCTGGAAATATTAATATCTTTGATGAATTCATTGAAGGTAGAGATTGAAGAAATGGATTTGGAGAAAATGTTAATTTTTAAAATTTGGGTTTTTACAGTATTCCCTTCTATTCAGGGTTACACTGATTTTGAAAATAGTTTGGATAACAAAATGTAACAAACACAGGTAATAATCATGGCCAAGTAGCCATGAACCATGGCTAACCATGTTGAAATTATCTGTCAGTAGACAATATACATTGACCCTATAAACAAAGAATCATCAGTTTTTAGGTGGGATCCGTGTTGAGTATTTTTTTTATCTTTCTGTATTGTGTTTTTTGTTTTGTCTTCTTTGTTCTATGTCTTGTACCCAATGATGCCTGTGTCTCGAGATTTTCCATTCTTGGTTACCCCTTCACTTTTCTCTAGACTAATGTTTATTTTTATTATTAATTCCAGCCTGATCTAGCTGCTAATGAGATACCTATGAGACAAAAGATATCACTGTTGTGCTTAATGGAGGTGAGAATAATTTAATGATTTATCTATTAATTTCATATCGAGGTCAATATCTGTTGTTATTACAAAATAATGTTTCTTTAGGTAATGTACCAAGACCAGAATCTTTAGGGGGTCGTCATGGTCGTGATCGTATGGTAGTTTGATTTAGAAACTACATGTGCAATCGGTGCCTATCACCACTAACGTTGTGAGTTCGAATCCCGCTCAGGCGAGGTGTACTCATGGTTCCCACGCATACTGGAAAACGGGAAATACCCTGGAATTTCGTTATACACGTTCCCGGTAGGGAAATGTCCTTGAAAATAAAAAAAATGGTCAAAATCCGGGATTTACCATGGAAATCTTTATTGAAAGCGTAATTTTTTGACCACCGGAAGTTTTGATGCAATTTGTCAATTTTGAGTTACTTCCCTTGGTCCGATAATCAATTTGTCCCTTGCATTATTCGTCCCAATAATAATAAAAGTGTCTACAATAGGCCAAAAAAAGAGACGAAAGACATAGGGACGAATTGATAAATTGAATCTGAATCTGCAATGTGTTTGTAGAAGTAGTGCAGGTCAATGTTACATGAATTAGTTCCGATGATGGCGATCAATATTCAATCACACGTGAAGAAATCCATGATAATAACAAAATACTTGTTCAAGCGGCAAATAACGAACAAGAAAACTTATCCTTGAAAACTGAAAAAAGTCCTGAAAAAACCCTGGAATTTCATATCTGGAAAAGAGTGGGAACCCTGTGTACTCGATACAACATTATGTTATAAAGTTTGTCAGTGACTTGCGGCAGGTCGTTTTTTTTCTCCGGTTTCCTCCTCTTATGAAACTGACCACCACGATATAACTGGAATGTTGCTGAAAGTGGTATTAAACACCATAACCTGAACCCTAACCCCAGAATTTTACTGAGTTGTTGGAAGCACAAAAGTTTTTATAAGAATTTATTTTATCATAGCATTTATTTCATTTTATGTATACGTTTGTATATTTATCACAAACCTTCCTTTCAGATGACATTTAAGCGACCAGCAAATGACAGACAATTAACATTTAAAGAAATATCAGTGGAAACAAAGTTACCAGTTATTGAGGTAAGTCTTTAATGACAAGAAAATAATAGATAACTGACAATTCAGAGACAAAAATACTGACAATTTAGGGACAAGATAACTGACAATTCAGAGACAAAAATACTGACTATTAAGGGACACGATAACTGGCAATTCAGAGACAAAAATACTAACAATTAAGGGACAAGATAACTGACAATTCAGAGACAAAAATACTAACAATTAAGGGACAAGATAACTGACATTTCAGGGACAAGATAATTGACAATTTATGGACAAGATAGCTGACATAACTGACAATTGTAGGTGGTTAACCCCATCATCAGTATATCTCGAGAGTTATCCACAAAAGTGACTAAATGTCTCGAAATCCGGGCTGACTCCCTGAGTGGAATATGCATATATAAAGCATTAGGCTTTCCACCAAAGAGTAACTACATGTATTTAAAGGACAGAAGTATAGTCCTCTGGTCCATAAAGCACTGGATAATTTTCTCAGGAAATTTAGGAGTCAATAAGTGAATGAGTATTTTTTATGCCAACTAAATCATGTTGAGAACAAGTTGCATTTCGATGAGATGATGATGACGATGTCTGTTTTAAGACCAACAAGTATTGATGAATTTCAATAGTGAAAGAACAGTTTGCAGGTAGACATGTCACTCCACTCGGATACATTATGGTGATTCTGAGCCAACCAGTCTTTGCTCTTAATTCTTTATGCTGCATGCTTAGCAACAAAGCAGCAACTGCCAATTTTGTAGTCTTTGGTTTGATCCATCTGGAGCTTGAACCTGTGATCTACCACACGACGTGCGATGAGCATGCTAACCATTACACCACCGATGCAGTTTGTGAAAGCTATGAAAATTTTAAATTACATTAAATGCCAGTCAACTAAAGTAAGATTAAGATATGACAATATGTGTTTTATTCTGGATATTATTGTGGTTTTTTTTTGCAGGTTGAGTTATTAGTGATGAAGGCATTAAGTCTTGGGTTAGTCAAAGGTTTTATAGACGAAATAGATCAGAAAGTCTCCTTAACATGGGTTCAGCCACGTGTGTTAGATTTACAACAGGTCAGTATAGGAAAACATATTGAAATATACAGAATAAGGAATGATAGAAAAAAATGTTGTATTGGAGTAGGTTTGAGGGTTTAGGTTTATGGTGTTTAACGTCACTTTCAACAATATTTCAGTTATATCGTGGCGGTCAGTTTTATTGGGGAAGGAAACAGGAGTACCCGGGGAAAACCACTGTCACAGACAAACTGTATCACATAATGTTTTGTCAAGAACACCTCGCCATGAATGGGGTAGTGGTGATAGGCACTGATTCCACAGGTAGTTGTAAATCCAATTACTATTCGATCATGGACACTATGGCCCCCCCGAGTAGGTTTGAAAGGCACGTCATATATATTTGTATGGGTATCAGGGATATGATCCAGGACAGCTACAAATATTGATTGAAATGGCAAATAATAATCTCTTAAACTTTTAAGGGTGTAGTTTGTTGACAAAACAAGCCAAGCCTGCCAGTTACTCCTACCTGAGCATGTTTTTCTTGAATAACCCTATAGTGAATTACAGATATTTTCCCTCTTGATGGTTTAATTCCTGATTAGTGCAAAAAAAGCCTTGCAAATTAGAATTTAAAATTATTATATGAACTATTGACCCAAATAAATCAGAAAAACTTAACTTGTACTTTTAGTTTCTCTTCTTCACTCGTATTGTAAAAGACAAAAAGATATTAATCAAAAAAATTGTTTAAAATCAATTGGTCATACACACCTAAAGAAATTAATGATCTTCATGAGAGACCAGAATGAATAGGTCATCAATTTGTTGGGTTTGGGTTTAAGGTTTATGGTGTTAAATTAATGATCTTCATGAGAGACCAGAATGAATAGGTCATCAATTTGTTGGGTTTGGGTTTAAGGTTTATGGTGTTTAACTCCATTTTCAACAATATTTCAGTTATACCGTGGCGGTCAGTTTATTAGTGGAGGAAACCACAGTACCAGAGGAAAACCTGTCACAAGTCACTGACAAACTTTATCACATAATGTTGTATCGAGTACACATCGCCTGAGGGGGATTCGAACTCACAACGTTAATGGTGATATGTACTAATTGTATAGGTAGTTGTAAATCCAACTACCATACATTCACGACCATGACTACCCGAGATCAGAATGAATGCATCATCAATTTGTTGAAATTAGATATTGAATATGATACAGTAATTTAATATGGAATGAAATATAAATACACTGATTTAATTGCTAGTTGGGCCTATTACATGTAGATATATCAGTAGATTGTCTATATATTCAGCAATGAAAACCTGTCTCAAAGAATATACTACAGTCGAACACTCTTTATTCGAATACTACGGATGTCTCGAAGTTGCCAGCCGGTCCCAATCTATTTTCCTATTATTCTATATTATTTCAACACTGTTAATTCGAACATTCTCGAGTCGAATACATTGGTTGTGTGGAACACTTTTTATAGCCCCAAAATCGGAAAATTATGTAATTTACTCTTTTTTAGTCGAACCCTCGAGTCTTCGTGTCTTTTCCTTCACTTCCGTAAATCTAATTTCTTGTGTTATGCAAAGTTATGACTTCCTTTTCTTTAAATCCTTGTCATTGATGAAAATCCAGTGTTTTTATTACAATTTTTAACAGTACCCAATGTAAACAATAAAAATACACAGATTTGTGTGTTAATTAAACAGCTGATCGATAACGGCGTGTCAAGGGCTTAGTCAAGGTTCATTGATTCGCAAAAAGGTAAAAATAGCCATCATGAATGGGGTACGGCAAAGGGTGAAAATAAAAACGAAATAAAAATTGAAATGCTCGTTTTCTTGGTCAGAATTTCATTTTACAGTTGAAAACAGATGCGGCTAAAATTTAGAAAAAATATTTGACTGAATTATTACACGACATTTACGATGTTCACTTAGAAATTCGAAAAATGAATGTTTGTGTTTTACTCACACGAAACGATTTTTTAGAAAGATTTTTAAAATGGAAACATTTTCGATCATCAAAATGTTTGTATTTCTTTTAATTTTTTTTATTTTACCGGAAAATTAATTATCACGCTGATTAAATTCATAGCTTTAGCACATTAATTTGTAATTAGAATAATCAAAGGAAAATGACATTGAGCACGATAGCTTGGGAAACTCAATTTTTGACACAATGCTAGCGTGGAGTAATAAAAAAATAGAAGTTTTTTTGAAAAGTAAAAAGGGAACCAGAGATATGTATGCAATACTGAGTAAGAACCATTTTCAACCTACTAGTAAACAAAATTTAATGACAATGTTTGAATTGACAGAGAATGAAATTAAACAAATTTATAAACTTCCTTTCAAAACTACAAAAAATTGTTAAATTTCAGTGGTTACAATACAGAATTAACCATTTCAGATTGACTACAAACACCTTTCTATATAAGATCAAAATAAAACAAGATCCACTATGTAGTTTTTGTAAAAAAGAAAATGAAAATATGATACATTTGTTGTGGGAATGTGAAAATGTCCAGATTCTACTGGAAGCATTAGATAATTGGACACTTAAAAATGGTAATTTTACTTTATACTATAACAAAAAGACATTCATTTTGGGTTACCACAAGGAAAAAAACTCACTGATATATATACTCCAAGAGCTTTATAGTACAGAATGAATAATGGCCATTAAACAAGAAAACCTAGAAGTTTTCAACAATTCATGGAACTGTTGGAGTACTTTATTACAAAATAGGGACCATGCATAGTGCTTTATGCTCTTTCTTCTTCTTTTTTATTAATGAAAGAACATATGTTGCACTTCAAAAAAGTATTGCTCAACTTGCACAATTATAACTCTCTATAAGATATATAAAATATTATATATTTTTTTTTTATTCCTTCCAAAACGAAACTAATGCCTGTTCCGACCCATGTATGTTTTCTGTTTTTTTTCCCTCAATTTGATCAGTTTTCTTAGTTTTTTTCTTTTTTTCCCCAATTATTATTAGTACACTACATTAAATTTTTTTTTCTTTTCTTTTTTTACAATTATTTATTTATCTTTATTGTTTTTTTTTCTATTATTTTCTTGGTTCTAACGAAGTAGTTAACCAAAAGTTTTTTTTTTTTCTTATATCAAAAAATACTTCAAAAATAATATTATTATCAGATTTAACCCAGAAAAAATGTATAATTGAAAATCTGTATTTTTGTTAGAAACTATATTGATAAATATAATATGATCATAAATATTCAAGGGAACTGTCTGTCATACAATGTATGTATCATGCTTAAAAATTTTATTATCTTATATATGTACTTACTAACAAATACTAATAACTATATATGAAATCGTTTATACTAACGTTAACGAGGCCGGGATAAGGTACCAGTATTCGATGTTTTTTAACTAACAAATGTACAGATTTCAATAAAAAAAATATGAAGAAAAAAAAAATCAAAAGGTTATTAATTAGCCTAATTAATGAAGTATGGGTGAACACTAATCACAATTATGATAACTAAAATGTTGAAAATAATTTATTCCTTTTTGATTTTTATCCATATTTAAACCGGGAATGATCCCTGGAGTGCAAAATTAATTAAATTATAATTTTTTACACCTGAAACAAGTCGTACATACACAGACGTAATGAATAAGTATCACACATTAAACCGGAAGTCAACTTCACAGGTAAACATCGAGTAAACCGGAAGTCAAAACTGCTTACGGATGTGTCGAAGCACCGGATAAGTCGAAGTTTTCTTTGAGTCCCCTGAACTTTGACACAACCGAGTTTCACTGTATAGTTTTAGATTTTAATAAAAGTATTCTTATATATTTTAGGTTTCAACAATGCAGAAAAGATTAGAACAATGGTGTACAGATGTTCTAACAATGGAGAAATTAGTGGAATTAAAAGCACATGACATTCTTACTTAATATCACATGACTATACTCAGTGCTTATGTTAATTTTCAAACAGAATTATTGTTGTACATATAAATACTTTCCATTAGAAATAAACAAAATATCATATCTTTACCCTCAGTCTTCTTTTCTGAGATCACCACTAGCGACAGCATGAAGGCAAACACGGTGAGGATATTCTTTGGATGGTCCTCTATCTTCGGTCCAGGTGAGCTGTTGGCATCTGGCATCCACTTATCTTACTATCCTCTCCTTTGAAACCACAGACGTAATTTGGACCACAATAAGTTGGGGTAGTCCCTAGGTTTTCCCTTTCAAAATTGTCCTACCCTGACAGGCTAGACAAAGCTTCTGATCGAGTGACACCTTTTCATCATCTTCCTTAGGTTTGGATTAGGTTTGTCGTGTTTAATGCCACTTTCAACAATATTCAAGTTATATCTTGGCGTTCAGTTTTATTGGTGGAGGAAACTGGAGTACCCGGAGAAAACCACCAACCTGTCGCAAGTCACTGACAAACTTGATCACATAATGTTGTATAGAGTACACCTCGCTTTAGTGGTGATAGGAACTGATTGCACAGATAGTTGTAAATCTAACTACGATCACGACCACAACGACCCCTCCTCAGATTCTCTGTTCCAAAAGTGATTGAATAGATAACCAGTAGGGGCAGTCTCCTATCAGAATTAGATCTTACAGATCTGATGATCATCCAAGATGGTTGATCGGTGGTGTAATGGTTTAGTGTGCTTACCTCAAGTGCTGTGGATCATGGATTCAAGCCAAACCAAAGACTGTAAAATTGGTATGTGTTGCTTCTTAGCTAAGTATGCAGCATTAAGGAGAAAGAGTAAAGACTGGATGGCTCCTAATCAGGATAATATGTCTGAATGGAGCAACATGTCTATACATGTAGTCTATTGTTTCAGTGAGTCTAGTACAAAACAGACATCATCATCTGATCAAATGTAGCTTGTTCTCACCATATGCAGCTGAAATATTGTTCCTTTGGTGTTAAGCAATGATTCACTCCAAGATGGCTGCCATTACCAAGACATTTTAGCTCACTAAAGGTTCATGTGAGATATTATCATCACTTTCTATCTGCCACCATCCATCATATATAAACTTATCACATTTTAGTCTTTTTCTCACAAACCACTAGACCAAGTGAAGCTCGGCCAATGTGCCCCTTAGATGGTCTTTTCATATTTCATTTTGGAAATTCAACATGGCTGTTAGAGTCAAGTGTGTTTCTAATTGTCTGAATCTCTTTTTATCAGAAACCACAAGTATGATCGAAATACTACATATACATGGCAGGTAAAATAGAACTTGGGGAAAAAAAACGGGTAACAAACACAGATAACAATTTATGAAACTGAGAAATCCTGCAAATTCTATTAAAATATCATAAAGGTAGTGTGAAACTACAAGGATCATGATATCATTTGTGATGCTTTGTAAACATGACAAGAGGATTATTGATTATTGCTTCTACCTCAAATCAGTATTGTAGCCTAAAGGCTAAAATATATTTGTTGTTTGGGGGCCTTGGATTTCTAGTGACTACTACAAGTCCATAGTAAAAGTCAGTTTTTATTTCAACATGGTTTATCTTGTGTTTTTGTTGTATAGGCTATTTCTCCATGAGTTGACTTGTCTGTCCAGCAAAAACATGTTCTGGACCAGTATGCACAAGTGTCATGAAGCTTATTGGCATTGCAGGATGGAAAAAATGTATGTCCACCCTTTTGATCATGACTTTGTAGTTGTGCAACTGTCTTTTATCATAATTTACTAAATGTGGCATATAAAGGCCCAGGTGGCTCAATGAGTAAGGTAGTTAGGTTACCTAACAACTCATATAAGCCTAGTACCAATACTGCGTGGGTTCGCGCACGGCTTTGTAAATTACAAAAAGGGTGCACTGGACTCGCAACCACAAGTGAAAAAGTTTACCAGTTGCTTGTCCATGGTCGGTGATTCTCTCCGGGTGCTCCGGCTTCTTCCACCACTAAAAATGGGCGGCATGATATAGCTGAAATATTGTTGAAAGTGGCGTTAAACACCAAAAATCAAAATCATTAAATGTGGCATATTTATTTCAAATATATCTTACCGACAGCAAGAGCAAAGAGGGTAAGATACCTATCATTTCTTTTTTTTTTCTGGTAGACAAACAATCTGGGAACGGAAACCTAATATCTCCAAAGTTATTAAAATCCTGTCCCGAAAGAGATTTACGTCTGTATTAACGTCTGAAATCTCTTATTGACGTGCTCTTCTGTAAACTGCATTACGGTTTCGGTGGAAATTGAATGCTCACGCTTTCAAGGCAGGCAAGTTTTTCGGAATTTATTATCGACAGATACAATGTATCTGTGTAAAAAAAGTTACAGAATGTACATGATTCATTACTCTAACGGACACTAAAGT
>MJUT01031499.1:796131-840113 GCA_002080005.1 Gigantidas platifrons
GTTGAGATCCCCACCCCTAAGCCATATATATTTATGATCAGGGTGACTAGGCAAATTAAATACCTTATAGCTCAGGCCCCGGGGGTCATACCCCATCCCCTACCTGAGGTGAACTTTTTAATGGTTGAGATCCCCTCCCCAAATCATATATATTTATGATCGGGGTGAATAGATAAATTAATTGCCCCAAGAGTTGAGGACCGAGGTCACCCCCATCCCCTACCGGAAGTTTTTGTTATAGCCGAGTATAAAACAAGACCAAATGATTTTGACTTGCAACTCGTTTTAGTTAAAAAAAAATGTTAATGTAGAGGCCTGTGGGAAGCACCTATAGGCTATGGAATGTTCTGTATTAAGTTTCTTCAGAGCAGAATGCAAGGTGAGCGACACAGGCTCAGCTCAGTGCTGAGCCTCTAGTTTAATGAAAGGTTTAGTGACGTCACGTTAGACCGCGCATGACAAATGACCAACAGCTGATAAATTCTTGTATCACGAGTTGGTGGTCAACTGAACGTTTACTAAATTTATCGGGTATTAAAGATCAAAGGAAACTGCAACAAATTACCGATAATAATACATGTATATAAAACCATTTGTATTTTACAGCTGTTGAAGAAATGGACGATGATGATGATGACGACATTCCAATGGTTTCAATTAGTGGTACTAAGGTTTCTATACATGACGTTACTGATGAAATGGTGGCCAGAATGACACCTGTTGAGAAAGAGGAATATATTAGACTTGGGCAAGAGATGTACCAAGACATGTATGAATGACATCTGTAAATAATGCAAAACAAACTTCAAGCATATAAATATTTATGTCAGATCAATTCAAAATAAATTTCTGTCTCTTGGCAAAGGCTTTAGTTGCATTTTTGTAAGCTTATCTAGCCATTGACTGTTTGAGCTTTTACCATTTCAATCATCCATATTGTGTTAAAAAGGGTCCGTCTTGACCGTGATTATATGGTAGTTGGATTTACAACTACCTATGGAATCAGTGCCTATCACCACTGATGTTGTGAGTTCAAATCTCGATCAGGGCAAGGTGTACAACATTATCTCATAAAGTTTATCAGGGACCTGTGACAGATTGGTGTCCTCCGGTTTCCTCCACCAATAAAACTGACTGCCACGAATTAACTGAAATATTGTTAAATTGGCTTTAAACACCATAAAAATCTTGTGTTAAATATTTGGCCTTCCTTAGCCAGAAACTCAGATGAGCCTTTTTAGCTCACCTTGCCAAAGGCAATGTGAGCTTTTGCCATCACTTGGCGTCCGTCGTTTGTCGTCCATTAACTTTTCACATTTTGATCTTCTCCTCTGAAACCCCTTAGCCAAATGAACTGAAACTTGGTAGGAAGCATCTATGGAAGGTCATCTATAACGTTTGCTCATTTTGTCCCGATCCATTAACAAACATGGCCGCCACAGGCAATTCTTGTTTCTGATTGGACGATTTAAAAAATTCTTCTCCACTGAAACCGCTTGGCCAAATGAACCGAAACTTGGTGGGAAGCATCTATGGAAGGTCCGCTATAAAGTTTGCTCATTTCGTCCCGATCTGTTACCAAACATGCCCGCCACAGGCAATTCTTGTTTCTGATGGGCCAATTTTTAAAAATCTTCTCCTCTGAAACCGCTTGGCCAAATGAATCGAAACTTGTTAGGAAGCATCTATGGAAGGTCCTCTATAAAGATTTCTCATTTTGTCCCGATCGATTTACAAACATGGCCGCCACAGGCAATTCTTATTTATGATTGGTTGATTTCTATAAAATCTTCTCTGTTAAAAGAAAGATAACTCTTGCCGTTAGAAATTAACTAATGCTGATATAGTGTAACATGTTTATTCTGTACATTACAAGTAGGTATTCACATTTTAATATTCTTTTTAGCAAACCTTACCAAAGGCAATATGAGCTTTTGCCATCACTTGGTGTCCGTCGTCTGTCATCCGTTTACTTTTCACATTTTAATCTTCTCCTCTGAAAACCCTCAGCCAAATGAACTGAAACTTGGTATGAAGCATCTATGGAAGGCCTCTCTCTGAAGAGTGCCCATTTTGTTATGATCCATTACCAAACATGGCCACCACAGGCAATTGTTGTTTCTGATTTTTAAAAATCTTCTCCTCGGAAACCGCTTGGCCGAATGATTCGAAACTTGGTAGGAAGCATCTATGGAATGTCCTCTATGGAGATTGCTCATTTCATCCCGATCGATTAGCAAACATGGCTACCACCGAAACTTATAAGTTCATTTTCATGGACAACCTTCTGATACCTATGAAATATGTATGTGGAATGTAGGGTATATTTTGTAGCTTATTTTCATGATTAACACAGCATTACCTGATTCACAGACTGGAGACATAAGGTCGCAAATTTTCATGAACAACCTTTTGATACCAATGAAATATGTGTGGGGAACGTTGGGTAGCTTATTTTCATGATTAACACGGATTTATCTGATTCACAGACTGGAGACATAAGGTCGCAAATTTTCATGAACAACCTTCTGATACCTATGAAATATGTGTGGGGAATGTAGGGTAGCTTATTTTCATGATTAACAGGGCATTACCTGAGTCAGAGACTGGAGACATAAGGTCGCAAATTTTCATGAACAACCTTCTGATACCTATGAAATATGTTTGGGGAATGTAGGGTTGCTTATTTTCATGATTAACAGGGCATTACCTTATTCACAGACTGGAGACGTAAGGTCGCAAATTTTCTTGAATAACCTTCTGATACCTATGCAATATGTAATTTAAGCATATTTTATTCATAAATAAATGACATGGATTGTATAGCAGGCAATAGCCTATATAAATCCTCTATGCAATATGTCTTGAGAGCTGTAAGGTAGCTTATTTTTATGGATAACACTTTATACCAATATCACAAACTGAGAAGATGTAAGGTAGTTTATTTTCATGGACAACCTTCTGAAACTTATAACATACAATGAAGAGACGTAAAGAACATGTAGTTTATTTGCGTGAATAACATTCTGATACCTGTATGAAACACTTGAGAGAGGTACGTATATAGACATATTTCTTTTCGTGGATAATCCTTTGATACCTATCTACATCATACAATGAACAGATTCAAGGTAGTTTATTTTCATGGAAAACATTATGATACGTATGTCATACAATTAATGAATGTCTGATAACTAATTTTCATGAATAACACATTGATACCAATAACACACACTGGGCTGGTGTGATGCAACCTATCATATTTTCAATAATAATATGCAACAATGGTGTGACTGTAAAGTAGCTTATTTTCATAAATAATCATATGATACCTATGTCCCACTTTTTCACCCTTAGCTCTTCCCTTTTCCAACCTTAATTCTCCCTGTACCATCCTGAGCTCTCCCCCCCCCTTTTACCCTTAATCGAGCCTTGACCGAGCCTCCCCATTTTACACTTCCCCATCTTAAGCCTCCACCTTTTCCAACCTTAACCCTCCCTTTTTTTCATCCTCAACCTTCCCATTATTGTTCGCCCTAAGCCCTCCCCCTTTACCAACTCAACCATCTCCCCTTATTCATCCTCAACCTAACTCTCTCCCTTATTCTCCCCCAAGAAGAGGTGAACGTGGCAAATCATTTAGCAAGGAAACTATTATTTAAAAGGGGAATTACAAAAACAAATGAGTCAGATATGTTTATTGTGTCTATAGATTTTGTTCACATTTCAAATTTTGACAAGGAAGTCTTGTGAAATGCTATATCAGAGTTTTCGAAATACTATATTTTCCGGGATCGACATCTTGTGTTTTATTAATTACTCACAGGTTAATGTTCGGATTATCTGTGTCAAGTTATAAATATCTGCATTTGAAATATAGATGGCTCTATTTATAAATCATATATCTATATTTGATAAACATCACTTTCCCTAAGGAGAAAGAGCATATACTGGTTGGCTCGGAATCAGAATAATATGTCCGAGTGGGGGAGACATTTCTACCCGCAGGCTGTTGTTTCAGTGACCTAGCACTATAAAAATCCAAATCAGCGTGTTGGTCTAAAAACAATTGTATCTAGTAAAAAGCGGATCGACCTCGTCATCATCTCACTGAAAATTAACTTGTTCTCGCCATGATATAGCTGAAAAATTGCTAAATTGGCGTTAAAAACAATCACTTACTTTCCATCCAAAACAAAATGGTTCTCACTGATGAAGATGACATTGCCGCAGCCTTATGTATTATTATTATTTATGGTGCATTAAGAAGGAGACTTACACGTATCAACAGAAATCCTTCACGCAGATCATACTGGGTCCGTCCTTGAGAAGACGCACAAAATTTGGAGCATTCCATGAACTGTTGACAGAATTATCAACAGAAGATCAGGGACCGTCGTGGTCGTGATCATATGGTAGTCGGATTTACAACTACATGTGAAATCAGTGCCCATCACCACTAAAGTTGTGACTTCGAACATCGTTCATGGCTAGGTGTACTCGATACAACATTATGTGATAAAGTTTGTCAATGACTTCCGATAGATATGTGGTTTTCCCCGGGTACTCCGATTTCCTCCACCAATAAAACTGACCGCCACGATATAACTGAATAATTGTTGAAAGTGACGTTAAACACCATAAACCCCCTAACTCGCACACATCTTTTCAAACTGCATTAGAACTGGGACTATTATACAGTATAATAGTCCCAGATTAGAATAAGGTAATTAAAATATCTATTCAGTCGTTAGGCCGCAAGGATTTGTATAGTACAACCATATAAATCATTGGTTAGGCACGATAAACCAATCAAAGCCACAAACCATCAATAGAGATGAAACTGTGCCAGTGGCGTAATATGGTTAGCGTACACATGCATGGTACGCGTGCTCGCCTCGATCGAGTCAAACCAAAGGCTATAAATTGGTATATACACATATATGTTACTTCTCCGCTAAGCACGCATTATTAAGGAGAAAAGTTAAGGCAAAGACTGCCGGTTGGCTCGGACTCGGGATAATGTATCCAAGTAAAGCGATATGTCTATGCGCGGACTTTTTGTTTGGGTGAGCTAGCACTATGAAAAAATCCAACTAAGCGTGTTGGTCTAGTGCAAAGCGAACCTCATCATCATCTCATCGAAAATGAACTTATTCTCGCCATGGTATTGCCGAGTTAGTGTTAATAAACAATCACCCACACACACACACTCATACAGATACTTTAGTATCTAAAATTTTGAATACTGATTATTACTCCCGGTAGTAGAAGATATCTGAGTATTTAATTAATATATAGGTACTGTATTTTAAACCACAAAAGACCGTATCGGTGCATATGGTTAGCGTGTTTGCCTCGAGTGCAGTAGATCGTGAGCTTGAACACACATGACGGATCAAAACAGACTATAAATTTGGTATTAAAGTAGTTGCGTATAACTCCCGGCGCAAGGCACGCAATTAAGACTGGTTGGCTCGGAACCAGGATAATGTATCCAAGTAAAGCCATATGTCTGCGTATACCCATAACTCTGTTGTTTCAGTGAGCGAGCACTTTAAAAATCCAACTAAGCGTGTTGGTCTAGTACAAAACGGAGATCATTATCATCTCATCGAATGTAACTTGTTCTCGCCATGGTATTGCTGAAAATAGCTAATATGGCGTTAAACAACAATAACTCACTCAATCCCAAAAATGGATGGTCATCATCAGTAGATTGGATCAGATATATATGGACATATATCATATCAAGGACGTATCTTATTAACGTCCTTGATCATATACCTATATAAAATGACCCGGGTTATTGCGAAATTGATAGACCTACGTAAAGTTAAGTAATTCTTAATTCACAAGAATTAGGTGATAACCTGGACCTTTTAAAATAGTACCTTGACCGAGGGGTCANACAGGGGTTAGCATTGCATTGTAGCTCAGTTTTACGATTTTGTACCCTTTGACATAGTTTCTCCTTTATCTTCTTGTTTACATTTGTACCGGAACTCCGCCAGCGTGCAAGGTATTATGGGTAACCATGAAATCGACTATTACTATTTCCCAGTGTCAATGTCCAGAAGTCTTGGATCCTGGACATAAGTGTCCTTGTGCTATATTTTATTTGAAAAAAAAACTCAGGGGATCAATAAATTGAACATATTTATATTGTACATACATGTGCACTGACTTATGTTTAAGTGTCCTTTTATATTTTATGTGTAATAAATTATTAAAGGGCTCAATGTTGGGGGTCAATAAAGTGAACGTATGATTTGGACGAGCTATAAATAGAACGCATAAAATTATAGCAATCTAAGTCATATACACGCTTTATGGATTTTAGTGCGTATTATAAAACATCAGAATGAAACAGACTAGTGGTCCGAGAACAGCTCATTCACAAGATTCTAACAGATAGAATGTCATCGCCCTCGTAGTCATATTGTTTATTATTTTATTGGGATAAGGTTTCTCTGCAACCGTGTAACTTAGAATGGATATTTTTAGGAAAATAAAACCAAAAAATTCCAAAACCGAGAAGTCGGGACATGAAAGTGAGTATATAAGCAACACTTGTCAACAAACATAACTTTGTAAACACACCTGACATCAAGCATGTTGTATCTTCTTATAAACAATATATATTGTTCAACACTCAAAAATGCATATACATTTTATTTGTCTTAATATAGGTCTATATGTATTGTGTATTTATGTATGTTTTATAGAAATGTTGACATTTTATTGAATAAAATATTATTAATATTATTATGAAAAAAAGTTTAAACAGTGATGGTCATCAATTCCTCCAATATCAACAAAACGAACAATCACCTCTCATCTTAACTGAACTCTCTGAACAAAAAAATGACCAGGACATAAAACGTTGGAAATCCAGATCTTGGTTTGTGACAGGCACAAAAATGTGGCTGGGATTAAATCTGTTATCATATGGAAGTTTCTACTTTCCTACATAATTAATGTAAGACACACTTACATGTACATTGATTAAGGGTAATATAAGGGAAAACTCAGCATGGCAGAAATGAGTATTTCAGTTCAACTTCAGTTCTACTTAGCTTTTGATCAACAGACGAGCCTCATACAGGGCTATAGACTCTACAGTATATCAATAAAAATTCAATACAGTCAACGATAAGAAAATAGTGTCTTGTGTAATATAAAAAGAGAAGGCTTCCAATGCAAATATCAGCACAAATGTCGACTAAATTTTTTTCTTTTTACGTGAACATTATTCACTTTTATTTAAACTGGTATTTTTGCACCACATTATTTATTGGACTGCAGACACAAGTCACTTTTGTCATGCTGCTGATCAAGGAACATTTTTTTTGTACATCTCCATTGTTAATTGGCCATGATTGTGCCATCCTGACAGAATATCTACATACAAATGTACATGTACATGTATACAAAATTAAAATAAAAGTAACTAAAAAAAGATTTTGCTAATTAAAATACATGTATATATTTTGTTGTTGAGTAAAAATGATTTTAATCAATACAATAAGCCAGAGACATAGCGCGATAAATCATTGTGATAGAAGTATCACTCATCTTGGTGATTTAAATATATCTTTTGTTCCATTAAATATACATTTGTATCTTCTAAATTTCTTTTACATTTAGAGTGTTACTTAAATACTATCATCCAAAAAGCATATAAAAAAAATTAAATATATTAAACAGACCAAAAGATATATCAGTATCACTTAAGAAATAATTCTCGGATGCCGGGCTCTATGTTTATTTTAACATGTGTAGGGTTTATAAAAAAAAAATGTATTTGTCATTCGCTCAGGGCATTTATTGTAATTTTATGCATTCAAGCATACCTAGACAGAGGTTATTTTTGGGCACTGTTCCAATTACGTCCCGCTATTATTTACAAGAATTTCCCTTTCAATTTTAGGTGCAAAAATGAATGAAGTATAAATGAAAACAGCACAATTTGTATATTTATTATTTTTATTCTTTTAATTTAACATACAAATGTACATAAAGTACAAATATGCAAAATACACCGTGGATTAGATATGCCTTCTGCACATGTGCTAGGGTGTTCTGTGCTATTTAGAGCCCTCTATTGTTTTCAAAGCGAAAGTAGCACGCCATGTTAGAATAAGAAATCACAGTGATTTACCATGCCATATCTCTGACAGTACTGTATATATTTACTTGCTTAAATATTGTATATTACTACATCATCACAAGATATTGTCAATTCTTAAAAATGTTATTTTATAGCCAACAACAAATAATCTTGCCAACATGTACAGCTAAAGACTTATTATTTGAAATTTAAACAGATTTTCTTTTTCTAAAGCAGTATAACTAATAAGTCATAATCTGTATATGTATACATGTTGTATATATATTCATGACGGTGTTTTTGAATATACAGATTCTGATTACCCACCCCTTTGGTATCTTCAAACTCTTCTTGAATAAGAATGAATATAAAGGTACATTTTCCATGTTAAATAAAGTATAATTACACCATTTAAAAAACAAAATTACAATGAAGGAACTTAGTATGAAGCCTTGTACACATATATATTTACAATGTCCTTGAAGTGTTAGAAGAAAATGTTGTGGCACAGCACGGCCTGCCCTCATTCATCTACATTCTTCCCTCTCTGATTCATGTCAGAGCACCCTAAATGTCCCTCATCATGATTTCAATTGCAATTATGGATTAAACTGCTGCACCCAAAGCTAGTCATTAGTGTCAACTTTATGAAATATCATAAGTTAATTTCATTTCTTTTCAATGCGTATATATGTGATAGCAGCCTTTGCGCTAACCCATTTGACTGGGACAAGTAAAACTGGATTCGGACAAGTGAAAATTATGAAAGAATTTGTTTGAATAAATATAATTTTTTTCTAAATTTGGCTTTCGGGCAAGTAGGTGAAAACATTAAGGCATAGGCATTAAAGCTTAAGTGACACCACTTTTTAAAGATCCTAGCTACAACACGGTTAGTTACTTCTGTCTGCTTCAACAAATTTCACCTGTATTATTTTGAAACATTTTTTTTCTCTTCAGAACTAGGAGAAGGTTGGCATGAGAATAAAGAAGCCGTGAGTGATGGATTAACTTTCCATTTAAAGTTCATTGGATCAACTCTGGTCGAGGAGGCAGAGGATGGAGGCAGTTACAGAGATGGCCAGAGTGAAAAAGCTGTCAATAATATTGCTGCCATGGTAAATTGTATAAGCAAATACTTAATATAATTTGTTGCTCAGTGAAACCTTTTTAGCTCACCTGACCCAAAGGGTCATGTGAGGTATTGCCATCACTTGGCGTCCGTCGTCCGTCCGTTAACCTTTTCATATTTTAATCTACTCATCTGAAACAACTGGGCCAAATGGAACCAAACTTGGCAGAAAGCATCTATATAAGGTCCTCTATAAAGTTTCTTCATTTCGTCCCATTCCGCCAACAAATATGGCCGCCATGGGCAATTCTTGTTTCTGATTGGCTAATGTTAAAAAAATCTTCTCCTCTGAAACTGCTTGGCCAAATGGAGCCAAACTTGGCAGGAGGCATCTATGTAAGATCCTCTATAAAACTTCTTCATTTGGTTCCATTCGGCCAACAAACATGGCCATTGTTACTAAAAATAGAACATATGGTAAAATTGCACGTTTTTGGTAATAACTCACAAACCGTTAATAATATCAGAAGTCTGATGGGGTAAAAATGATCAGCACAGCAAGATCTAACTACCCTGAAAGTTTGAAGAAAATCTGATCACATATCTTGGAGTTATTGCCCTTTTTTCATAAAATTTTCAAAATTTTAACACTTTTTGTTTTATATTTCAAAAACTATAAGAGATTGAAGTTATTGCCCTTTTTTCATCAAATTTTAAAAATGTTAATACTTTTCATCCTTTATTTCAAAAACTATAAGAGATAGATGTTAAGTGTAAACTGGAAACATGTTCAGCTTGTGAAGATCTACATACCCTGCAATTTTGAAGAAAATCTGATCACATATCTTGGAGTTATTGCCCTTTTTTCATAAAATTTTCAAAATTTTAACACTTTTTGTTTTATATTTCAAAAACTATAAGAGATTGAAGTTATTGCCCTTTTTTCATCAAATTTTAAAAATGTTAATACTTTTCATCCTTTATTTCAAAAACTATAAGAGATAGATGTTAAGTGTAAACTGAAAACATGTTTAGCTTGTGAAGATCTACATGCCCTGCAATTTTGAAGTAAATCTGATTACCCGTCTAGGAGTTATTGCCCTTTTTTCATCATTTTTTAGCTCACCTGGCCCAAAGACATTATCTTTTATGCATAAATATAGAAAACAGTTAAGGTAATGATTATATCCCTTTGAAATTTGCTTCAGTATCATTCTGTTGTCAGGTGAGCGATACAGGTTCAGTGGGCTGAGCCTCAAGTTTAACTGTATGCAAAATTTCTGGAAAATCTGGCTACACTAAAGTACCTTATATTATTCACAATTATATTTTAGGAGGAGAAGATGCAGGGTACTAATTCATTGGGGGAAAAAAGGGGGTGTGGTATCTTCAAATGAATTCTCGTTATTAAATTTTTATACAGAAAGCTTACATTGTTTTCTGTAGACACTCACAGTAGGCCGAGTTTTCCTTGTATGGACATTGTAGTTTTAAAGTAGTCAAATCTTGATTAGGAAGTAAGGAAGGTTTTGTGATAATAGATTACCAAAAGACTTGACCTAAGATCAAGTGTGTACTGCTAGAAAATGCATTGTTATTATATAACTTCCTGTTTACATTGTGGTTTCAATGTGTTTTTTATACTTGACGTTTTGTTTTTAGTAGATAACGCTATTACTTTATATTTGTCGTGTAACACAATGAAATGTATGTTTTAAATTTTAATACAAGGCATCACATTATTTAGTTTTCCTTAATTCTATTTCAAAAATAAATAATTTTCAAACCAGACGTTTTAGATTTTATAAGTTTAATATAGGCATCAAATCAGTGTACGAAATTACAGCAAAGTGTAAACAGGCCCGACCACCCATTTCATTAAAATCTGGACCTTTCCCATTAAAATTTCCAGAAATTTTATATGCCCATAAAAAAAAAAAAACAGGTCTGGCCTCCAGACACTAATTTCAATTCCTACATCAAATGGGTGATTTTTTCTTAATTTTATTTCAAACATTAATAATTTTCATCCAAATGTGCTCACCTCAAGTGTGGATCAAACCAAACCAAACTGAAGCACAGATCATTAAGGAGTAAAAGCAAAGACTGCATGGTTGACTTGGAATCAGGATGATGTGTCTAAGTGGATCATCATGTCTACCTGTGGTCTGGACTGTTGTTTCTGTGAGTTAGCATTATAAAGATCCAACTAAGCATGTTGGCCTAGTACAAAGTGGACATCATTATCATCTCATTATCTAATGTAACTTGTTCTGAACATACCGTATATCGTTGTTTTTTTTTTCGCTATGTTCGCGGCTGTTAAAAAACGTGGAAATTAAACTCCGTGGAAAATTCCCCGAATATAATAAGAAAATAACATGACAGATGTATGTTACGGTTGAATGTGCTTACTGCAAGGTGTGATAAATGTCAGATTACCAACAGATAATTGCTTACTTCACAATTACAGGTAGGGGGATAAACTTGTCATAATTTGTGTTAATTAGTCATTAAATTCAGCTATGGCTTGATTATTAAACATTGATTACGATTAATAAAGAACAATTATTGAACCCGAGATCTGTGTCGCTGATTTACCAAGCCCAGCCTACACTCCACAATAATTAAAACAATCAAATGTTTACAATCGTAATAAAGTTGATTAAAACAACATTTAAAATTGTTATTACATGAATCATTATTATATTCACACTTTTGATTTCACTTTATTTAACTTTCATAAAATTTATGTAAATATGTTTTACCCACGCATGCAACAGTACGTAATCTTCAACGTCTTGAAGGAGTACTGTATATCTAAAGAAGAAGAAGAAGAGAGTGTTATTTTAATTTTTTTAAATTTTTATTGTTGCTGGGATCGAATAATATCAAACTATGTGGTCTAAAGGTTCATCTAAATACCGAAAACAAAAGAATGGACTCGTTTTGAAATTCAGATTAACCTGAGTTTTTATGTGTATATATTACCAAAAGAAACAAATATTCTTCAAATTGTTGTTATAATGATCTATATATAGTTAATAATCCTTTTGACATAGATTTATTTTTAATAAGGATTTTGTCAATTAGTGAAAATAAAACACAGCGAAAAATTAAGCTGCTGATTTTGACTGAATATCACGAAGAAAAAAAACGATATACGGTAATATAGCTGAAGGGGCCCCGTGTGGCTCAATTAGTTGGGTCGTTGGATCTAACAGCTCATACAAACAAGCTTATCACCAATACGGCGTGGGTTCGCTCCCAGCTTTGTAAATTACAAAAAAGGTGCACTCGACTCGCAGCGGCAAGTGATAAAGTTTACCAGTTGCTTGCCCAGGGTCGGTGGTTCTCTCCGGGTACTCCTGCTTCCTCCACCACTAAAACTGGTCGCCATGATATTGCTGAAAGTGGCATTAAACACCAAAAATTCAAATTCATTAATATAGCTGAAAAATTGCTCATTTTGGAGTTAAGCAACAATCACTCACTCTTTCAGTCCACTGTTGTTTTAATTTTCAGTTAGTATACAAGAACATGTACAGGTATTTACATTGTAACTGAAACTCATAAGAACATGTACAGGTATTTACATTGTAACTGAAACTCATCCAAATAATTCTGTGTATGTAAAACTAAGAATCTTCCATTATGTTAATTTTTACAGGCAAAAGCTGCTAAAAGTAAATTAAGAAAGGTAACATTAACAGCTGGTCCTAATGGTATAGAAGTCAGAGATATGGCATCCAAGGAAATGGTTATTGGATGCAGCATTTTTAGGTTTGCATTTTTAGCTCACTTTGGCAATGTGAGCTTTTGCCACCACTTGGCATCTGTCGTCCGTTAACTTTTCACATTTTAATCTTCTCCTCTGAAACCCCTCAGCCAAATGAGGTGAAATTTGGTAGGAAGCATCTATGGAAGGTCCTCTCTAACGTTTGTTCCGATCCATCAACAAACGTGGCCGCCATATGCAATTTTTCTTAATTCTTATTGGTCGATTTTTTAAAATCTTCTCCTCTGAAACCGCTTGGCCAAATGAACCAAAACTTGGTAGGAAGCATCTATAGCCTCAGTCCACTGAGCCTCTAGTTTTACAACTGGTGTGTAGTACTGGTACACATAATTTACCAACAATAGATATCTTACATAGATATACAAAATTTATCATTGATTTCAATGATCATACATTTATATTGTTTTCATTTTTGATCTTGCTGATCAGGATTAATAAGAAATGTGTTAGTTTCAGATTTACAATTACATGTAGAAGTATTTCAGAAAAATGTTTTGAAAAGAAAGTTTAAACAGTGATGGTCTACAATTCCACCAATATCAACAATTATTTTTATGCCCCCACGACTATTGGTCGGGGGGCATATTGTTTTACCCCTGTCTGTCCGTCCGTTCGTCACACTATAGTATGCATAGTTTGTCCCGCTAACTCCTCCTACAGTTTTGGAGCTACAGCTTTAATATTTTGTAGGATGTTTATACACATAATGGAGGTGTGCATGTCCACAGTATTTTGATTTTCATCAAATATTCTCAAAATGACAGGTAGTTGGATTTTTCATTTATGCCCCCATATAGGATATATGATTTGTCCGGCCAACTCCTCCTACAGTTTTTGAGCTAGACCTTTTATATTTTGTAGACAGTTAGTACCTACACTGAAGGTTTGCATATTTTATGGATTTTGACTTTCAACAATTTTTTACAAAATTATGGATGCATGAACTTGGACAGATTTTGCTAAATCCATATAGCATATATGGTTTGTCTGGCTAACTCCTCCTACAGTTTTTGAGCTAGACCTTTTGTATTTTGTAGACAGTTAGTACCAACACTGAAAGTGTGCATATTGTATGGATTTTGATTTTCAACAATTTTTTACAAAGTTATGCTTGTATGAACTTAGCCACTGAAACCTGTTAATGTGTAAACAATGCTCCTTATACTTGCGGGTCCCTCCGCCACTAAAACTGACCGCCACGATATGGCTGAAAGAAATACTGCTGAAAATGGCGTTAAACCCCATTCAATCAATCAATCAATCAATCGAACATCACATTGTTAGGTACAGATTCATTTATTTCAGTCATTTCTGCTTGATGCTGAATAAGCAAAACATTGGTTTACCCTTTTGCAATTATAACCGCGGGGGCATTGTATATGTCTTACAGACACAAACTAAGACACAAGCCCCTTTTAAAGTCTATACATCAGTTTTCTACATCATACCCGATGAATAATATACCATTCCTTCAGATTTAGTTATATTGAAAATCCATTTTGGCTCTTCAAGACGTTTTCTTTGCATTATACCCCTACACATTCCTCAGAACCAAGCTAAAAATTAAGGTAGTAAATTGGAATTGGGGTGAGGGGAGGGGGTTGAGGTGGTTAAGGTTGAGACGGAGGACGGGGGCATTTAATTTTTCTAGTTTTCTATAGACGTCAAGTTTTTTCCCTTTCATATTTTAATTTTTACATTGATCACAAACTGGATTTAAATTTATCAAATTAAATACCGTTGGTAGTATTAATTGAATGTGTCCAGCAAATGTCTCATACAGTACCCCCTTTTATAAGGCCAACCCATTCTGCAATAAAAAAAAAAAAAAAGTGGCATGATAAGAGTGATTGCCTCTTTTGAGGGGGACAACTTAGTACTATTTTATGGTGGTACCATACACTTCAGGTAAAATTTGATCTGCTCGTTTAATTTTCTTATTTTTTTGGCAGTGTGTTTGAATATATCCACTGTAATAAATATCAAAATTTTTACAATTTCCAACCAACAGACTCAGAGCTATAAATTCACTAGCCACATAGCAGCTTTTCTCTCTGTGGTTTTGATCACCGAGATGCTTGAAATCTGCATACAAATATATGATCAAAACGTTCAACTGATTTTAAAGAGTTATCTCCCTGTAGTGTTAGGTACCACCTTAATCTTGACATTAAATAATAATGTTATCTATATAAAGTGTTAGTTGAAAAATTGAAATTGTATGGTAATCACAGATACCCAGTAACACTTAGCAAATAATTTCATTGTATCTTTGTTTTCTAGGATATCCTTCTGTTCGGCAGACAAAAATCACGAGAAAGTGTTTGCTTTTATGGCAAGAAATTCAATTAATGAAACAATGGAGTGCCATGCCTTCCTGTGTGCCAAGAGAAAAATTGTAAGTGATATATGCACATGTAGATTAGTAGTACAATAGACTCCTTACAAAATGTTAGAAAATATTATTTGATAAGAAGAGTTTAGCATGACGGGTGTCACTAGTGGAGCAGGGACTGCTTACCCTTCCGTAGCACCTGAGTTCACCACCGGTTTTTAGTGGGGTTCATGTTAATCGATCTTTAGTTTTATATGTTTTGTCGATCGTTGTTTGTCCCTTTGTACTCTTTCTTTTGGGTATTGTGTTGTCTGTTCTTCTTCGATATACATATTCTGATTGCCCCTTTGGTATCTTCAAACTCTTCTTATGAATACAGACATTCGCAAGTTACATATTAGAAACATGCCTGTAGAACAGCAAAAAAGAATTATTCCTATACTTTCATTTGTGTCTGAAGTCTAATTACTGTTGTATAGCTCTTTCATGTTCATTTGTAAACATTCATATCTTTTCTTACCAACTGCAATCAGTTCATAGGGGCCTGGATGGCTCAATGAGTTAGGTAGTTGGACTACCTAACAACTCATACAAGCCTATCACCAATACAGCGTGGGTTCGTAAATTTGTAAATTACAAAAAGGGGGCACTTGGCTCGTAGCCGCAAGTGATAAAGTTTACCAGTTGCTTGCTCATGGTTGGTGGTTCTTTCCAGGTACTCCGGCTTCTTCCACCACTAAAACATGATGTGTCCATGTTGAGCGACATATATATCTACCGACAGACTGTTGTTTCAGTGAGCTAGCACTGTAAATATCCAACATAGAATGTTAGTCTAGTACGAAGCGGACATCATCATCTCAGAGAATGTATCTTGTTCTTGCCATGAATTAGCTGAAAAATTACTCATTTGACATTAAACAATCACTCGCCCACTGTATTAAAATGCAGATTCATAAATCAGACCAAAAAACACATGGTCGGTGGTTCTCTCCGTGTACTCCGGCTTCCTCCACTGGTCGCCATGATATACATTTTGTAGCTGAAATATTGTTGAAAGTGGCGTTAAAACACCAAAATTCAAATCAGCCAAAAAACACATATCATTACTATATGGTTTGGGTTTATGGTGTTTAACACCACTTTCAACAATATTTTAATTATATCTCGGCAGTCAGTTTTATTGGTGGAGGAAGCCGGAGAAAACCACTGAACAGTCGCAGGTCAATGTCAAACTTTATCACAAAATGTTGTATCGAGTACACCTTGCCATCAGCAGGAATCACACTCGCACCTTCAGTCGTGATAGGAACTGGTTGCATAGGTAGTTATAAATGTAACTACCATACGATCACATCCATGACAGCCCCTCATTAGTATAGTGCTGTACATGTACCGGTAGGTACTATATTTTGATCATGTCAGTTATATAAAAATAATTGTATCATTACTAAATATGTAATGATAATTCTGTTAGATTAATACATGTACTTTATTTTACAGGCCCAGGCAGTTACTTTAACAGTGTCTAAAGCCTTTGAACTGGCAAGTGATCGATGGAATGCTGAAAATGAAAACAAGAATACTGTAAGTTCTTCAGATTCATTTACATCCATATTCATGATATCATTGCTTCTTAGAATTGATTAACATTAAATTTATAAATTGTGCATAATTTTTCACTTCCTTACATTAAAATGATGTGAATCGTGCTATAAATTGTATATATTTTTAATTAGACTTGCATGTATGTATACTCTGGTTTTCAATTTTCAAGAAGGAATAAAGTGATTGTTGTTTAACGCCAACTCAGCAATTTTTCAGCTATAGTTAATTTTCAAAGAGATGATGATAAGGTCCGCTTTGTACCAGATCAACATGCTTAGTTGGATTTTTTTACAGTGCTAGCTCACTGAAACAACAGTCCGAGGATACACTTTTCGCCCCACTCAGATGCATTATCATCTTTCTCCTTAATGCTGCGTGCTTTGGTTTGACCTGATCGGGGCTTGAACCCACGAACTACTGCACTTGAGGCGAGCACGCTAACCATTACACCACCGATGGTATTCAGAAGGAATAGATAAAACCTTAGAAAGCTGTTTTACATTCTATGAAAATATGTATCTAGGTCTTTCCAAACAAATGACATATCTGAGTTAAAGATTTGGAGGTTTGACTTTAGTTCTGATATTTCAGAATGGAACAGCACAATCAAGATTAGAAGAATGGAACGCTAATAACAAACCAACAAAATCAAGAGTAGAAGGAAATAATTCACCAATACCCAAACTCCAGTCTCCCCATTCTGTCAATAGGTCATCACCAACACCTCAACAGAATAAAGAATGGGTAGGTTGTCTTGTTTTTTTACCACCTTGCTAGTACAGTAGCCCCCTCTTATAAGGCCACCCCTGTAATGAAAAAGTGGCCTTATAATAGGAGTGACCTCTCTTGAGGGGGACAATATAATAGTATTTTACTATCTCAGTGAAATCTGGTCTGATAAAAGGGGTGGCCTTTCGTGGGAGGGACCTTATAAGAGAGGGACTACAGTATTGAGGAAGAATGTTTCTTCCATTATTATGGCGTTTTAACCCCGCTGAACCAGTGGTGGAAAAATCTGTAATCCTCTAGAGGATTAAAATGTCTCCTGCCTTTCCCCGCATTAATTTCAAATTTTGAAATAAAGTTTGTGTTAAATATTGGGAGAAACCAATTCTCCTTCAGTTGCCCATGTGGGTTACGATATTTCTCCACTCTCGAGAGTTAAATTAAAATTTTTAATCACTCGCCTGACGGCTTGTGGTTAAAACTTTAAATTTAACTCTTTGAGTGGAGAAATATCGTAACCCACGGGGCAACTGAAGGAGAATCTATATATATTGTGTTCATTTAACATCTAATAAAATAAAATATTAGCATTTACTTTGCAGAACTTAATAAAACAAAAAATACCATTTACCTTGAGAACAGTTACAATTTCTGATGGAAAACTTATAGAACCCCTAACACACATATACATGATCACTCACTTTCCTGGCTTGGTAAAGGACAATAAAAAGTGGCGGGTTATTGATAAATTTGACCCACTTGCTTAAAAAAATTGAGACTAATTTAATTTGATTTGAATACTGCAATCTGATTGGCTAATCCGTATGGAGAAAATTTTGGTTATACTGGATAACCTGGATTGGTATTGTGACGCCACCAACGTGTTCATCCGCCAACGACAAATTCAAATAATCATACGAAATAATCGTAATTAAAATCGAGGAATCATTTAATTTTGTTGTAAAAATTATATTTTAAGGAATATTTGAAATTGTTGAACAGGTTATACTTGTATAATCTGGTTTGGGTCAGTTTACGCTTTTCATAAACTGCTTCACGGTTTATTAAGCGTAAACTGACCCAAACCAGGTTATATCGTATAACCTGTTCAACAATTTTAAATATTCCTTTATATTAAAATTGATGATTTATATATCTTGTTCATCATTTTAGCACTTTTCTTTTAAATTGATATATCATACCTATGTTTTTAGTTGTATTATATTTTAGGAAGGTAACTTAAAATTCAGAGAGCCACTATTCAAAGTGTAATATCACCGCAATAATAGACACATTTGATAATGGTATTAATATAGAATATACGTACTTTGTCGGAAAATATGAAATTTATTTGTACCAGCTTCAGAAACAGGTAGAAAAGCAAGCCTTTTTTTTTTTTTTATATTTAACGACAATGTATGTATATTGTGTTTATCCTCCAATATCATAAAGTCTAAAACAACTGCCAAATTGTCTGAAAATAGCTGAAACAAGCGTCTTTCTTATCGTTTTCAATGGCATCATCTGTGACGTCAGTGCTTCTACTATTAACGTTTCTTTCTGTCACTCTACATGAATCAGGTACTAGAAATGCTTTTTTCAGTCCATGACTAAATAACACTGAAGTTTATTTGACCCCCTTTAGTAAATACAAGAATAAAACAACTTTATGAATAATAAAATTATGATGATTTAATAAATCAAATTGAATAAACTTGTGCCATGTTTTAACCTAAAATCAAATTTAATAAACTTTTAAATTTTCAGCTGAAGTTTGAAGATGTAGATGAAGATTTTTCAAGGTATAAATTATTATGCATAAGATAAAATAAAAAGTAGCACATCACTATTACTTAGGCTGTGCAAAATTAATTGTTTATTTGTCATGCTCTATGCAGTGCTGTGCCCGTGGACCTTCTTTATTTCCATTTTCAAAACTGTTTGAAAATCATGTACATTATAAAAGAACATACATGTATGTTATTGTTACTTCATTGACTTACTGCAGGTTCCAAGTTGTTATTACAGTTGAGAAATCTTACTTTTATTCATTCCATCATACAGTTTTATTCATAACTTACAAATGACATTGTGTGTCAGAGCACTGGTATTTGTTACTTCTCTTCTAATCACACAGTATTATGGAGTAACAGCAAAGATTGGTTTGCTCAGAATCGGGATAATATGTCTAAGTGGCGTGACATGTCTATCTGTGGACTTGTTTCAGAGCACTGGTATTTGCTACTTCTCTTCTAATCACACAGCATTATGGAGTAACAGCAAAGATTGGTTTGCTCAGAATCAGGTAATGTGTCTGAGTGGCGTGACACGTCTATCCGTGGACTTGTTTCAGAGGGCTAGCACTGTAAAAATCCAATTAAGGGTGTTGGTCAAGGACTAAGTGGACATCATAATCATCTTGTGGAAATGTAGCTTGTTCGTGCCATGGTATTGATGAAAAATTGCTTACTGGAGTAAATGTCAGTCACTCACTCATTACAATCAGATCATACTTGTGTGATAGTTTACAAGATGTGAAACAACATTACTTGATTTATTTTTTTTTACTTCAAAATAGTTATTTAAGCTTAGTAATAAACTCCATTGTATTTTATTTATTGGAACAGTAGGTGAAAATAGTTAAAAATTGTGGACATTGGATTTCTTATTAAACGACTACTGTCTATTTGTCAGGTTAGCTGAAAACAGAATCCGAAAATTAGCCGAAGTGCCTCTCAGATTGGATAAGATACCATCGTTCCACACTAATCTCAGAAAGGAAGACTTGGATGATTCTATTACTAAATACCTAGACACAAAGACATGTAATGAAGAGTTTTCTCGTCAAAGATCGATGGAAGATCTGTTAGTTATATAGCACCTTAGGCCATAATATCTCTTTACCAGACAGGGTATTAAAATCAGTCGTCCTTCCATAATATTAGTGCTTCTGATTTGGTTTTTATGTTGGTATGGTAACAAAAGCTGCCATGTTTTTGATGAATTATGGGATAAATCATCTGCCAAGATACCATACAGAAAAACAGTCTATCAAATTTTAAATTATTGACCAATGAAAATGCTTCTTTTGTTGTCTGGTTACAGTTAAACATGTTTTGTATTTGTTTATAATTGTTTGAATTGTAACTGCATATATAGAATAACAGCAATTTTGAAAGTCGAGACAAACGTTATCGCAAATATCTCAGCGAGTCCGATAGTACGAGCTAGGATATTTGTGATGATGTCTGTCAAGGCCTTCAAAACTGACGTTATTGTTTTTATCAGTGATGCCATGTGTTTTACATCAGATTGACCAATAAACTTGTGCACTCGAGTTAAGAACTGACCTAATATTTTTGTGGATCAAAGTCAGTTCAGTGATTCAGATTTTATCAACGGCATACATCAAAGGGAAAATGTCCAATTTACCGATAAAGAAACATTTTTTTGTAATGGTTCCATCATATTGTATTTGCAGTGTTATATACCACACATTTGAGAATATTATTGTAAATCTGACAATTATTGGTGTAGACTTGGTACGATTCAATTACAAAAATATATATGACAATTTAAATTTATTGCCTATTGATTTCCTTTGGAAATACATTTTTGTATCAGGAATCCATTATATAAACAAATGTAGATTTTGGATTTTGAAATATAGATATAGATATTTTAACTTATATCGTATGTGCCCTTTAAAACAATAAATCTGGCAACAGAAAGAGTACATTATTCAAATAAGCAATAACATATTAGTACTATCAAACCTGTATTAAGAGGCCACCTTTGGGATAAAGAAAAAGGTGATATTTCAATACAGGTGACTGCTTAATAGAGTTGACCGCACGGGCAGGTTTGTCTCTGACATCTAATATACATGATTTATCGCATTCATGATTTTTTTTATTAGCTCAAAATATTTAATAGCAGTTTGGATGTTGTTCATGAAAGGATATGTCTTAAAGGGTTGGCCAAGATATGTATCGTGATGTTCTATATATAGGACAACTAAATAATTATGTACTTCGTTAGGTCACTAAATTCTAAAGGTAGACAAATTATACATGAAATTGTCAAAGTTTTTTGAAACAAACATATTTATTCTTTTATAATAAGTTTTGTATACCAACTGTTAATTAATATGTTAATGATCTCTTCTGTGTTGAATTGTACGAACATTTTGTTTTGTCTTTATGATGTATGTTTGGTAAAGATTTTGTCACTCAATAAGGAAACATTACATAAACAAGAGATCCTTTTTAGGATGAGATTTTGATGAGTCCCATTCATGTATTCTTTGTTATTGTCTCTATTGAGTGATCTCTTAAGACCATTTTAGCTGTACAGTTGTCCCTCTTGTATAAGGCCACCTTATTTACAGGCCAGATGCACTGGACTAATGAAATACTACTAAATTGCTCTCGCCCCTCAAGAGAGGACAACTCTCTTAAAAGATTACTTTGTCATTGCAGGAGGGTTGACCTTACAAGAGGTCGACTACTGTATTTAAAAATATTGTCTATTATAGTAACCCCATTTTTATGGCATTGTACCATCAATATATAATGTTTTTCATTAGCTTTTCATCTCACCTGGACATGACAGTGCGAGCTATTTTTATATCACTCATTGTCCGTAGTCTGTCTTCTTAGTCTTTATATGAATCTCAGGAACGACAGAGTAATTTTATTTGAAACATTGAAGGAACGATCAAAACGCTTCTCTGATCATTTTGATACAGCATCCAATATGGAAACAAATTGGCATAAAGTTCCTGATTGATGGTTATATAAAAAGTCACAACTTGGCATAATAGTTTCTACTGGACGGAAATATAAAAAATTCCGATAGGACGAGCTGGGATATTTGTGATAATATCTGTTGAGGCCTTCAGATCTGACATTATTGTTTTTATTGGTGACGTCATAATGTGTTTTACATAAGATCGAACGATAAACTTGGGCATGCGAGTTACGAAACTGACCTAATATTTTTGTGGATCCAGGTCAGTTCAGTGATCCAGTCTTTATCTGTGGCACAAATCAAAGGGGAACTGTCCAATTTGCCGATAAATGTACCTCATTAGAGATCTAAAATATTTTATTATTGGCCTAGATGATTTTTTGTTTTGTTTTACAAATATTTCTATAATGGTGATCATGAGGCCAAGATGAAATTTTTCCTGTTTTACAAATATTTCTTTAATATAGATCATGAGGCCAAGATGAAATTTTTGTTGTTTTACAAATATTTTAATATAGATCATGAGGCCAAGATGAAATTTTTGTTGTTATACAAATTGATCACGATTTATTATACCGATATTGAGGGAGGTGTTGCAAATCGGGTTAAATGCTCTTATTGTTTATATCTGTGTTATGTATATTATGTTTTATATTTTTTGCAACGCTATAATGCATGTTAAATTTATTAAAATGGCAGTGAAAAATTGCTTTAAAAATCAGAATGATTTAGTTGTAACATTAGAATGTATTATGTATGTCATATACATGTATAACATAGCTTTGAGTTTGAAAGATAATATATATATATAATATAGTCTGTAATGTAAAGATATAATAATATGTAATGTGATTAATACAATGTCCATAAAAATTCTATGCATTTTAAAGTGATGATTATTATGTTTTTGTTTCATCAGCTTTTTATCTGGGTTACTTTCAGTCTAATTAAAATTAGATGTTTGTTGTATCATTTTATTCTTCTTTTTTGTTTTGCCTTTACACTAACATCTAACAATATGGGGTCATGTCAGGGTTCATATTTTTAACCCACCAATCAGTGATGAGCTTACTAAATCTTTAGGTATCAAATGTCAAAAGCTCAGCATTGATTTGTCAATATATTTAACTATTTTGCATACGATTACATGGTCAAAGATGAATGAAAGTTAACATGACAAGACCCCAATCAGGATGTTGTTATAAAATGTTAATGTGTCGCTAAAGAATTTTTTTAAAAGGGTACAACAAAACATCTAATTTTAATTGGGTTCATCCTATCTGTGATTCTAGATCATTTTATATAATAGTTAAGTTGTAGGTAATAATCTTTAACTTTATCTTTATTCTACTGCCTAAATTTGTTTGAAATACCTAGTCATGTCATTTTTATTTTAGAAGTACAGTGAAACCTGTCAATCAAAAACCCTGAATATTAGGGACTCCTGCATGAAAAAGAACTTTAAATAAAGCCTCAATGTATGAAATCTTTGTTAATTATACCCCCACTCAACCGGAGTATATTGTTTTACTTCTGTCCGTCCTTCCATCTGTCTGTCCATCCTTCCATCCGTCCCAAGATATTTTTTGTCGCATTTTTCTCAGCAACTATTGATGGCAGAAATCTGATATTTGGTCACAAGCTTCATATAGGTATGCCATATTGTGGGAAGCATTTTTGGACCTGTCAGATTCCTACTTCCTGTTTGCCGACTTAGTTGGATTTTATACACATTGAACATATATGCGGGGGTATCATAAGTGAGCATTGGCTTACAGTTCATCTTGTTTAAACCTGTATGAACTGAACCGCTGTCTTATTCGAACAGGGGCTGTCATGGTCGGGATCGTATGATAGTTGGATATATAACTGCCTATGCAATCAGTGCCTATCGCCACAAAAATGTTGTGAGTTCGAATCCTGTTCATGGCGGGGTGTACTCAATACAATATTATGTGATAAAGTTTGTCAGTAACTTGCAGCAGGTTGGTGGTTTCTCCAGGTACTGCCCCAGTTTCCTCCACCAATAAAACTAACCCTCATTCATCCCTAACCCTCTAATTCGAACACAAAAGTTAGTCTCAAGGAGAAATGGTTTTGACAGGTTTCACTGTAATAACAAGAATTAATTTTGTTGAAGCATTAAAGGCATATTGTCTACCAAAACCGTAATTTTTTCATACCCAAAATTATTGTCGTTTTCCGTATTGACCTTCATAAAATGAAGATTAAACACCAAATTATTGGCGAATACGCTGCGAAACGTTGTTTTTTCGATTTAAAAAAGTTGACCATCGTTACTGGAAGCTAATTAATTATGCACTGACCTGAGCGAGGCCAAATTTATTTTTATGCTGCAGCATGTCGTGTTTGTTTACTTCGTAAATACGGCCGTTTTATGCTACTCATTGACAATGATTTCCTGTTGCCATGTGCAAAATTACATATATTGAATAATATCTACCGAAAATGATCATAGGCATCATCATAAATTCATAAAATATGAAAAACGATTGAGAAAAGAAGGCAACATGCTCGGCTTACCTATCAAGCAAAATCTTTGTCACTTCAGCATGAGTTTGGACGTGTAGCACTTCCTTCAGTTCTTTCCAACGGTCCAACTGATTCCCTACATATATCCTGCATTTAGAAGATACTGCACTTCTATTCCTCTTTATCTCTGAATCCGTCAAAGTCCGCTTTCTTCCACATGTTGACACATTCTCTTCCACATGTTGTGTATTGTTTCTAAACAGTGCACATGCTCAAGACGGGTTCATATGAATAGACTCGGGTTAAATTGAATTTGTCAAAAAAAGAACACAAATCGTATCTTTTGCAGCATAACTGTTTAATGATAGCTTAAACAAATAATTTACGACAGTAATTTTGGGTATGAAAAAATTACGGTTTTGGTAGACAATATGCCTTTAAAGTAAATGTATATAAAAAAAATAATGGTAAAAAAATGTATTAAAAGGATTTAGAAATAGTATTGCAACATCAATTGATTCTACTGTGAAATCTGTTTTAAGAGGACATCCCTTTTTTTCTTCCAGAAAAGTGTAGCCTTTTCAAGACCGTTTGTATCTCAAATGAGATCTATTTTATATAAATGATAAAAAAAATTCTATTTTTATTACTTTAATTGCTGGTTTACACGATCAAATAGTGAAATACACTGGAAAACACAGATGACCTTTGTGCATGTGCTAAGAATAATTGTGCTATTTAGAGAACAGTTTTGTTTACAAAATAAAAAAATACCACACTCTCAGGACAGTTCCAAAATCGAATCGAAAAATTGACATTTATGGAATATATGGATGCACAAAGAAAAAAGAAAGAGGTGTTCTCAAAGAACAGATTTATTACATCATCATCTTCGTTGATTGTGATTGGATTATATTTTTAGATTTGAGACAAGTTTAGTTTAACTACTATATCATGACGGCCAGTAAATCCACTTGTCGTTGTTAATTGTTCTTTTTTGTTTGTTTAAAAAAAAAAATTTCATTTTAGAGAATCTGTTTCTAACACGAACTGTATTTGTTTGATTATGAATTGTGCCATTCTCTTGTCTAAATTTTGTGTGATGGATTATCTTTACATTTATGCACAGCTGTTATTGTTTTGAGGTCATGAAATAGTATGACTATTGTTATTTAATGACATTGATGGCCATGCTTTATTCACATTTATTTTCTTAATTAATTTTCTAAATGATGCCAAAAATTTTGCCGTGATATTATGTGTTTCATTATATTAAATCATATTAGTCCATACTTAATCACAATATAACTGAATTATTGTTGAAAGTGGCACTAAACACCATAAATCAACCAGCCATCAATAGTTAATCCTATTGCAATACCCTTATAATTGGGTATGTCAAAGATTTAAATTTATCTGCACCACGCCAAAATATAGCTGAAATACTACCGAAGTTGGCATTAAGCACTAATTAATCAATCAACCAATCAATCATATTATTTGGTATTTATCTTCCTAAATGTAATGATATTGGTCTAACTTTGTCCATTTGTATTGATCTGTTGTCTAAACTAACTCAGAATTAACTGTTATTCTGTGAAAACCAAAGATAGAATTAGTCCCATTTCTTGAAATACATGTATATTTACTTAATCTTTGCCTGAAAATGAAAGCCAGATTTGAAAAAAAAAATGTTTGACTGATCCTGTTATTTAGATTAATTTAGATTAATTAAAGAAATATAGATAAAAATAGATACGGAACATCTAAAACTTTCGGTAGATAAAAATAGATATTGAACATCTGAATCTTAGATAAAAATAGATATAGAACATCTAAAACTTAGAAAAAAAAATAGATACGGAATATCTAACACATAGATACTGAGAATCTGAAACTTAGATCAAAATAGATATGAAACATCTGAAACTTAGATAAAAATAGCTACGAAACATCTGAAATAAATATAGATTCGGAACACAGCTCATATTAGTGTTCTTCACACATTCTCAATTTATGGACAATGATAGCATGTTTATGCTACACCTGTCATCGTGTAGTTTTCTCTTTAGAAGTATCATGTTGAAATTCTTCTTGACCGATTAATTATGCAATGTATTTCTCAGGCTTTTTTTGTTCTATGTACTTTGTATTTATTATTTAGGTATTATTTGGTATTTATCTTCCTAAATGTAATGATATTGGTCTAACTTTGTCCATATGTTTTGAAGTAACTGAATAAATTTTATACCATTTTTGTTCATTTTGTTTATACTGAATTAACAGACCATATATATTTATGACAAAAAGAAACTATTTATTTTACTTGAATCTGATCATCAAATTCAAATCGAGGGGCCCGGATTGGCTCAGTGAGTTAGGTCGTTGGATCTAACAACTCGTACAAACCTATCACCAATACGGCGTGGGCTCGCACCCAGCTTTGTTAATTACAAAAAAGGGTGCACTCGACTCGCAAGTGATAAGGTTTACCAGTTGCTTGCCCATGGTCGGTGGTTCTCTCTGTGTACTCCGGCTTTCTCCACCACTAAAACTGGTCGCCATGATATAGCTGAAATATTGCTGAAAGTGGCGTTAAACACAAAAATTCAAATTCATTCAAATTCAAATCAACTGCATCAGTGGTGTAATGGTTAGTGTTCGTCTTGAGTGTGGTAGATCTTGGGTTTGAGCCGCTATCGGGTCAAACCAAAGGCAAAGACTATAAAATTGATATTTGTTGCTTCTCTGCTAAGCATGTGCATTAAGGAGAAAGAGCAAAGACTGCTTGGCTATGAATCAGGATAATGTAACCTAGTGGGACGACATCTCTGTCCGTGGACTGTTGTTTCAGTGAGCTAGCACTATAAAAATCCAACTAAGCGTGTTGAGTCTAGTACAAAGCGGATCTCATCATCATCCTGTTTTGCATGCATAATCAATGATGGCTGCTGTTTGGAATGTGCCAAGGATGATACTTTACAAAATGTGTGTTTTTGTGTCAATCAGAAATAATGGTCCCCACTGCATGACATAATTTTAACATAGAACAATATGAGAAAATGAAGAAATATTTTTTCTCAGACACTAAATTTGACTCGAGCCAAAAATGAATTATCATTGAATGGTCCATAGCAAAATTTTAACAGTTTGTGTTGATCAGAAATCCAAGATGGCCACCACCACATGATAATTTTAATATAGTGAGGAAAATATTTAAAACTTATTCTTATCTGAAACCACTGAACCATTTAAATGCAAACTTGCTTGGAATGTACAAAATGTGTCTGGTTTTTATGTCAACCAGAAATCCAAGATGACCACCATTGCAGAACATATGACCATATGTGGAAATGGAAAAATAATACTTCTTGACTGAAAATGTAATTGCACTTTTGAACTGTACATGAATAATTGTTGAATTGTTCCTTTATATAATTTAATTTTTTATATCTATCGAAAATCCAGGATGGCCACCATTGTATGACAAATTTTATATAAGACCATAAGAGGAAAATATTTAAAAATTATTCTTATCTAGAACAATTGAACATTTGAACACAAATTTGATTGAGCCTTGGATGATCCTTTACAAAATGTGTGTTTTTGTTTTGATCGGAAATCCAAGTATAGTCACCACCACAGGATAGGGCCAAATGTTAATGGGAAAAAAAATCCTCTCAAACTAGAAATTGAATGTGACACTGCTGGTGTTATGGTAGATGTAACAGAAAGGTTTTTTTTAAATTATTTATTTATATCTGTATTGTCGTTGGATATCTAGGGGATCCCATTAACAGGTTTGAGCCTGCCACATATTTATGCCTGTCCAGGACCTCGATTTCAATGTCATGTGTCACAATATCAGGCAGCTCACATGTGGATCATCTCAGTTTTATTGTTGTTTTCAACATTGGGTAAAAAGATATAACTGTAAGCATCTCCACATAATTTCAGTACATTTTCAGGACATTTCATTTCATCCTTCGGGTCAATAAAATTCACCCTTAAAAAATATTTAAAGCCAACAGCCTAGTTGGCTTTAAATATTTTTTCATACTCTTTCCGAATATTTTTTTTCTTTTTATAAAATATATGCTAAAATCCCATATATTTCAAAATTCGAAGTAAATTCATCTGATAATAAAAAAAAATATGGGCAGTTTCAGGTTATTAGTCATACCAATCATATTCACGAGAGTTATCTCCCTGCGTGTGAACGCCATTTTGTGAAAAGAAACAGAAAGTAATCCGTCATCTCCCTTAAAGTAATTAATGTCCTAAGCTGACTAAAGGAGTTTAAACAATGGAAAATACAGATTCAGACACCAAAGAAGAAGGGGAACTAACTGACGATGATGACGTTGATTTTCCCTGTGAAAAACCTTCAAATTTTGAAAGAAAATTTGATGAGCAAGAAGACCGACCACATTTCAGTACACGTAGACTGCATAGACAACAAGAACATTTTCCTATCCATGAACAATACAGACATTCCGTATATGATAATTGGTCGGAAAGTCAAATCCGTCCCGGTCCCCATACCAGACACATTATTGATGATCCTTACTATGGATATGTTTCCCACCTTGGTCCGCCCCCCTCAGTTCCACCACGCCCACTGACTTACGACAGAATTCGTGTTAGTCCTCAAAATCATCCAGTTCATATGTCAGATAGAGATAGAAAGGATTTTAGACAGTTCAGAGAAAAGATTCGTAAGATTTCAAAATCATCGACATCATCTAGTGAAAATCAGAATCGTAATAATAATGATAGGTATGCAGCACCAAAAAGCTACACTTCACCTGGTTGTATCCTTTTTTTCTTAGACTTAATGATTACATGTTTGTCCAAATATCAAATGTTATGAATGGATGAAACACATTGTTTACAGGGCTTTCAATAAGTTTTGAAGTAGCAGGCTATTTCCAAAAAGTAGGTGGAGAAATGCGTCGACATTTTTACTTAATATATTTCACGAGTTGCTGTATAAAGTACCATGATATAGCTGTTAATCTGTGGTTCATTTGATATAACTGATCTTATGCAAATTATGGATCAATTTATACCAGTATTGTCCACAACACTGGTATAACTAAACAATTTTCAAAATATCTGTATAGAATATTGGATACAGCCATACTGGTTTATTTTTACCTTTTATCTGAAATTTTTAATTATTCGATTTTATGGGTGTAAATAAGATGCATATAGTGCAACTCTAATATAAGAACAAGTTGTATACTTAGTGGTCCAAACCTGATGGATGTCTATTTACACATGTGTGTTATTACTACAGGTAATGTATAGAACTGTTTGTTGCTAAATATTGTCTTTGTTTCAGTTTAAGTAGACAGGTTTTTATTTCAGATTAAACTTAAGTGGTTTTATTGTGTTTGATAATAAAATATTGTAAATGGCATATTTAGATTTGGTTAATTTTGGTTTGTTTCAAGAATATATATAACAAAGGGAAATAACTAATTTTTAGCTCACCTGACCCAAAGGGTCATGTGAGCTTTTGTCATCACTTTGGGTCCGTCGTCGTCGTCCGCGTCTGTAAACTTTTCATACTTTCTTCTTCTTCTTTGAAACCACTGAACTGATTTGGACCAAATTTGGCAGAAATGTTCATTGGGAGGTCCTCTACTGAATTTGTTATTTTGGTGCAGATCGGAAATTCAACATGGCCGCCAGGGCCAATAATGTGTTCTGATTGGTTGAAACTTTGAAAATCTTCTTGTCAGAAACTACTTCGCCGATGGAATTGTAACATTACAGAAATGATGACTGGATGGTCCTCTACTAAATTTGTTATTTTTGTGCCGATCGCATATCCAAGATGGCCGCCATGACTCGACTTAGTTTAACATTGGACCCTATGGGAATTTCACATTTTCATCTTTTTTTTCTGAAACCACGCAACAGATTTGAACCAATCTTGGCAGAAATGTTCATTAGATGGTCATATACAAGATTTTTGTTTTTGGTGCTGATCGGAAATCCAACATGGCTGCCAGGGCTCATAATGTGTTCTGATTGGTCGAAATTTAAAAAATCTTTTGTTAGAAACCACTAAGCCAATTGAATTGTGACTTTACAGGAATGATCATTGGGTGATCCTGTACTAAACTTGTGAATCGTTTGCTGATCGGAAATTCAAGATGGCCACCATGACTCGACTTAGTTTTAACATAGGACCTATGGAAAAAATGTTTAAAAGTCTTCTCCTCTGAAACCAGCAAGTCAATTTAAAGCAAACATGGCATGAATGGTCCTTAGGTGGTCAACTTTCAAAATTATGTCCTGTGAGCCCGACCTCCATCCAAGATTGCCGCAGTCAGCGGACATAGTTTTAACATAGGACCCTATGGGAAAATTGGTTAAAAGTCTTCCCTCTGAAACCAGTCAGCCAATTTAAAGCAAATATTGGCATGGATGGTCCTTGGGTAATATACTTTTAAAATTGTGTCCGGTGACTACTACCTCCATCCAAGATGGCTGCCATGAGCAGACATAGTTTTAACATAGAACCCTATGGGATTTGAATAGTAACTTAGATGTATTCGGCATGCAGACATTCTTAAGAGGACTTAGTTATGTCAGGTGAGCGATACAGGCTCATGTGAGCATCTAGTTTATATCAAGTTATGAAGTTGAAAAATACGATGTCAGATTTGTTTTCCTTTGCATTTTCTTTCAAACGTCTTTCCCAGGAAGGCATTGTACTTATAATTTCAAATATTGATATTTTCGTTAATTAAAGCGTTTCTGAGATTGCGACTTTAATTTTGTCAATGTCCTTGAACTTCATCAAAGCATGGAGAAATGATACAAGAAACGAGTTTTGATCTGCTTTGGTATTTCCCATTTGTTTTAATCAAAATAAATTATTATTTATTAAAGCGCCGTAAATATAGATTTATTATCGAAACACGACAACAATTGACATGATTGAAATAAAATTTCATATTTTTTTTCAACAAAATAGCCGGCGGTCTTTCTCTAAATAAACGGCGAAAATCGCCGGCTACCAGCTTCTATTGAAAGCCCTGTGTTTAAAAGTAGCTCACCTGGCCAAAGTCCATGTGAGCTTTTGCCATTGTTTGGCGGAATCCTAGACATCTCGGTACCTGGACATTTTGGTACTGACTTGGACATCTCGGTACTGGAAAGTTCGTGACTTGGATGAGACAATTCGGTACTGACCACAATTGTTTGGTACTTCTTAATTGTCAATATTTTGGTACTAGTAGTTCTTTCATATATGACCCAAAAGTTTTTGATAGTTCCAGTGTAGATCGATCCCGGAGATCGTTGTTTTTGTACATTGATTTTTATTTTCATTATTTTGACCTTTGCTTCAGATTATCTGATATCCCCGATGTATAAAAGTTTGTCACCCTAACGATTCTTCAATAATTTCTATTATCATAAACATTTGATTATATTTTGTTTTGGTCTTATGTCATTTATGCACCATAAACATTTGTATAAACAACATCTAAATGTAAAAAATTATAAAAAAAAGTTTTTGAATTCAATCAAATTATTATTATTATTCAATACCGAAATATCCAGTACAGAGTACCGAAATGTCGCATATGTTCAGTACCGAGATGTCCTGATACCGTTTGGCGTATGTCGTAAATTATCACATTTAAATGCTTTCCTCTGAAACCATCATTAAATGACACAACAAAATATAATCGGCTGAAATTTTTCAAGGAAATGAAAACAGGTAAGCAATTACAGGCTCATGTGAGCCCAGAGCCTCTAGTTACACTTGAAGTCTCATTCAACATAAATTTATAATGAAAGATTGACACAAATGAACAACACATTTACAAAACATGAACACAAAAATACCACCCTGTCAGAACAGTTCCAAATCAAATTCAATTGGAAACTTGTAGGAACAGCTCTAGGCAAAATTGATACCACTTAATCTCCTAACTTGGTACAGTAGTAGCAATAGTGTACTAGTTTTATTATTTTATGAAGGCAGAAGGGGTCATGTAGGTGTTTAGATGTTTAGAAGTAAGTAGATGTAACCTAGAGGGAGTAAGTGATTCATTGTTCTTGTTTAAAGTCAAAACTAGACTTACTAGTAATGTAGTAATATTTCAGCTATTAAATGGCAAAAACAAGTTATTTTTATGCCCCCGCGACTATTGGTTTGGGTGCATATTGTTTTACCCCTGTCCGTCTGGTCGTCACACTTAGTATGCATGGTTTGTCCGGCTAGCTCCTCCTACAGTTTTTGAGCTAGACCTTTTATATTTTGTAGACAGTTAGTACGTACACTGAAGGTGTGCATATTGTGTGGATTTTGACTTCAACAATTTTTTACAAAATTATGGATGCATGAACTAAGACAGATTTTGCTAAATCCATATAGGATATATGGTTTGTCCGGCTAACTCCTCCTACAGTTTTTGAGCTAGACCTTTTATATTTTGTAGACATTTAGTACCTACACTGAAGGTGTGCATATTTTATGGATTTTGACTTCCAACAATTTTTTACAAAATTATGGATGCATGAACTTACAATGTAGACAGATTTTGCTAAATCCATATAAGATATATGGTTTGTCTGGCTAACTCCTCCTACAGTTTTTGAGCTAGACCTTTTATATTTTGTAGACAGTTAGTACCAACACTGAAGGTGTGCATGTTATATGGATTTTGATTGTCAACAATGTTTTACAAAATTATGCATATATGAACTTAGCCACTGAAACCTGTTAACGTGTAAACAACGCACCTTCACATTTTTAGGTACAGATTCATTTATTTCAGTCATTTCTGCTTGATGCTGAATAAGTAAAACATTGGTTTACCCTTTTGCAATTATAACCACAGGGGCATTGTATGTGTCTTACAGACACAAACTAAGACAGAAACACCTTTTAAAGTCTATACATAAGTTTTCTACATCATACCCGATGAATAATATACCATTCCTTGAAATTAGGTTATATTGAAAATCCATTTTGGCTCTTCAAGACGTTTTCTTTGCATTATACCCCTACACATTCCTCAGAACCAAACCAAAAAGTTAAGGTAGTAAATTGGGTGGGGGGGGGGTTGAGGTGGATAAGGTTGAGACGGGGGCATTCAATTTTCTAGTTTCTTAAAATAATATAATGATGCTTGCTTTGTACATTGTTTTAGACTTACATGTTGATTTGGATGTTTAGTGCTACTGCTAGCTCATATAAGTGGTCATAAAAAACAGTCTAGTCTGCAGATAGACTTGTCACACACACTCTGACACATCATACTGACTTTTAATCAAAATCAGCATTTTTCCCTACAAAAGTTTTCCATTGCCATTTAATCACTGGTGTTAAACTGATGTTCGTAACTGGAGTTGCCTACATCCCAACATGGCGGACACGGAAAATGGTAAATTAGAACATACTTGATTTCTTTTTATCAGTAGTGTTTATTAGTAAGTCCATACGGTATGATTACAGGTGGGAATATTAGACACTCGAATGCATACATAAAAATGACGAACCTCTTATGAGAACATTGAAATCGTAACTTGAAAAAAATTGAAGGATGTACGTAACTCTTTGAAGTGATGTTCGTAAAGTTACTTACATCATTTGTATTTCTTAAAGTAGGTTTTGTGCCACATAGGAGAATTTACAGTTGATTTAAGCATATCACTACAGTTAATTGTTAAAATATCTATACATCTGAAATGACAATATTTGAAAATAAACTAAAAACAAAGAGAAAACAAGGATATTCTAATTTACCATTTTCCGTTCTGCCATGTTGAGATATAGATAACTCCAGTTACAAACATCAGTTTAACACCAGTGATTTATACCTTACAAAGGATTGATTGGTTTTTTTATCCATCTCAAAACATTTTTTAGCAAAACAAATATAAAATAGGTTTAAATTAAAGATTAATGTTTGATTTAAAACATATGCCAATTTAATACAAATAGAGATAATGTTTATTGTTAGAGTCGTTTTATTTCTGTATATTTTGATGCTTGTGTAAAAGAGGAATGTGTTTGTCTTAGGGGGAAATTCTTAAAATTGTTTAAATGATTTAAAAATGAACACTCAAAAGAAGTCTCGAAAGATTTTCAGGTGCTATCTAAGTACCAATACCAGTCTATATCATATTTACAATAAAGTCTGTGACTCTGACTATCTTATAATAAAAGAAGGTGTTCCACATATGCAGTCTTTGCCTTAATTGTTTTCATCTACTTGCCCAAAAGCCAAATTTAGAAAATTGTTCTATTAATTCAAGCAAATTCTTTCATAATTTTCACTTGCCCGAATCCAGTATTACTTGTTCCAGGCTTTGGGCAAGTGGGTTTAACGTGAAGACTGCTTATGGGTGAACTACCCTATATTATTACAAGGATTAAAGTTTTAAAAGTCATATCTGGTGTAGCTTCCATATTGTTTAGTGTACAGTATATTGTTCCTTAACACTGATTCAGTCTGGGAAAAGAGGAAATTAAGAACAGTTAAATCCGACCAAAATAAAGAATATAAAGATAAAGTTGAGGTTTGTCAGAAGGAAATAAAAGATGTTCAGGACAAAATAAATATTCTGGAAGCCAAGGACAAAGCTAATAATGAGAAATTAAAGGAAACACTAGAGGTAGAGAAATCTGTGGAGGACAAAATATCTGAAGATAATGAGGTAGAGGTTATTGAACCTCACTCAATCTCACCTGAAGTGATTGAATTGGATGCCGAGGGTCAGAAAGGAGATGGCGTTGACAAGGGTAATTCAAGTGACAATATCAATCAACTTCAAACTGCATTGGACAATATTTCATCTGGTGTTTCTAATGATCCTCCAATTGTATCGGAGAACAATTTGTCAGATGTTGCCGCCAACTATCAAATTGAAATGGATGATATCTGGTCTGGTGTTTTCACAGCTGTTGGTAAAATTCAAGAGAATGACTTGTTTGCCGATGTTCCCAATCAACGTCAAGTTGGAGGGGATGATGTAGAAAAAGAGACAAATATTGAGGATCAAGATGAAGGGACCAGTGTTGTAAGTGAGAATAATATACAGGAAGACAAACACAATGATGTTTTAAAGGATGAAGAATTGGTTTTAAAACAAGAAAATACTGTAGGAGATAGTCAAGCAGAGGTTTGTTTGTTCTTTATTTTTAGATTACAGATATACTAGTATTTAAAAAATATATGAAATTTGTGTTTTTTTTGAAAATTAAAGGGAGTAATTACTATTGATAGCAAGTTTACCTGAAGAAAGAAATTGTATGTAATTTGTCAAGAGTTTTCTTCCATATATTCATTTAAATGTTTCTATTCTGTTTAAATTATGAATAATATGAATTTTGTCATGTGTTCAGATAAAAATTGAGTGAAGCTTGTCCACTTGTCACGTAGCTTGAATCAAATTAATCAGTATCATCCAACGAAGAGATTATTATTGCTATTCAAACTTCTAACACTTGTCATCAGTGCACATGGTTGTTTCACACTTTCACTGCATCATTGGTGTAATGGTTAGGTTGCTCTCCTCAAGTGTGGTAGATCGTGGGTTTGAGCCATGATCAAATAAAACCAACGACTATAAAATTGGTATTTGTTGCTTCTCCTCTAACCACGCAGCATTAAGGAGAAGGAACAAAAAAGATTGGTTGGCTCGGAATCTGGCTAATGTGTCCTAGTGGGCTGACATGTCTATCCAGAGACTGCTGTTTCATCATCTCATTGAAAATTAACTTGGTCTTGCCATGATATGGCAGAAAAATTGCTGCTATGACATCACTCACTCACATCGTTGTTAGAATCAATAATTAATGTGCTATTATATAAATATAAGGCGAAGCCGAGGTTGACAATGAAATTTCTAGGGGTAACAATCTGCTCTACCACCCTCTCAGCTATGTGTTATTTGTTTTATTATACTGAATGTTCTTTTCTCCTGGTTTCATTCTTTTTAACACCCTCTGCCATGAGATAGACTAAATTATCACCCTCTGCCATGTGATAGACTAAATTATCACCCTCTGCCATATAATAGACTAAATTGGCACAAGCTCCTTAAACAATGAGAAGACAGGAAATTTACATGAAGTATAATAAAATGTAATGTAAACACAGTGATTTGACTTGATCAAAATTGTTTTCTTTTCTATCTCAAAAATGAATCTGACAAATTGCCATTGTTAAAACAATTGTCAGGAACAAAAGTTTGTCTTCAGCATTTAGAAATGTTGCAAAATCAGCAAAGCTTAGCACTATCTCATGAATGTTTTAATTAACTCACAACACACTTTGTCTTCAGCATCGAGAAACATTGCAAAATAGACAAAGCCCAGCGCGATCACAAGCCAGTATCATGATTGTTTTTATTAACTCACAACAGACTTAGTCAATGTAAGAATGGTCATAATTACTGAAGACTTTTTGTAAGAGAAAATATTATGCTTACCGTAAAAAGCCTTGTATTATCCACAGAAATTGACCTTTAAAGGGATTTTCGGGTATTTGGGAGCGGATTATATACTACGATAGGTTGTGAGGAGTTTTTTGTTTTATACCAAGATGTCTTTATTAATGTTAGTTGATTTTGAAAAGGCCTTTGATACTGTTGAATGGCCTTTTATTGAAAAAAAGCTTGAATTTTATGGCTTTGGTCCAACATTTTGTAAATGGATCAAATCTTTTTACACAGATATTTCTAGTGCTGTAATTAATAATGGTCATTTATCAGAATTTTTCTTACTAGAAAGGGGGGTCCGACAAGGTGATCCTTTATCTCCATACCTTTTCATCCTTGTGTTGGAACTTCTGAGTGCAGCCCTTAAGAATGATCCTCTGGTGTCTGGTGTGACAATAAATGGTTCTGAATATCTACTTAGTCAATATGCTGATGATTCTGCATTGATATTAGGTGATGATAAAAATTCTCTTGAACAAGCCTTGGATATATTCGACTGCTTCTCTGTTTGTGCTGGACTGCGAGTAAACCTCGATAAAACTGAGGCCATATGGGTTGGCTCAAGATTAGGTAGTGATAAAAAATTGTTACCAGAAAAACATTTAGCTTGGAATACTTCTGGAAAATTTAAACTCTTGGGGATTCATTTCAATCTTTATAAAGAAGACAAAACTTTGGAAAATTTTGATGAAAAAATAAAAAAGGTAAAGAATATCTTAAGCTCATGGGCATACAGGGATTTAACCTATGTTGGCCGAATAACAGTTATAAAAACATTAGCCCTCCCGATTTTGGTGCAGATTCTCACAGTATTACCAAACCCTCCTGTTCAAGTTACGAAAGAAATACAAGCCATTTTCTATAAATTCTTATGGGATGGGAAACCTGACAAAATTAAAAGAAATGTTATTATAAACAACTATGAAGAAGGGGGGTTAAAATTGCCACATATTGAATCTTTCTGTAAGGCACTAAAAATGTCTTGGCTTCATAAACTTCTTGATCCCATGAATATGTCCCCTTGGAAAATTTTATTGCTAACTTATATAGAAAAATATGGGGGAGATAAGATATTGTACTTAAAAAAAGAGGGATTGGTTAGTATTTCCGAAAAGTTAAATCCATTTTGGAGAGATATTCTGCTTAATTTGTCAGAACTGTTGACCTTAAAAGGTGAAGAGGAAAAAGATATTATTAACATCTTGAGTCAACCCATTTGGCTTAATTTTAATATTAAAAGAAATGGTATTTTTTTTATTATTGAAAAATATTGTTATAATGGTGTTTTTTTTATTAATGATATTATTTCTGAAGATAAACAGTTTTTGTCATATCAGGAATTTCAAAACAAATATATGATAAGTACAAACTTTCTAGAGTATTATGGTATTGTGGGTGCAGTCCCAAAGAGATGGAAAAACCTTATTTCAGAGTATGGGAGGCTGCATGATATTAAAAATGACATTGTTGACAGATTAAAAAGTGATAAAAAAACATGCAAATATTTTTATAAATTGTATTTAGAAAACATAAAAGAAAGTCCTTTAAGGTCACAAAACAAATGGGCCCAAGAATTAGGAATACAAATAGATGATTGGGGGTATATTTATTCATCCCCTTTTAGGACTACAAGAAATACTAAGCTTCAAAACTTTCAGTTCAAACTTTCCCATAGAATTACTGCTACAAACGCTTTTCTTTTCAAGTGTGGCTTAAAGGAAACAGAACTATGCACCTTCTGTACAGAAACTAAAGAGAGTTTATTGCATCTATTTTGGGAATGCACTTACACAAAAAATTTTTGGTTTTCATTAGTGAATATTCTAGAAAGTTGTGGTTTGAACATGCAGTACATAAATGCACCTAATATTATTTTGGGTATAACAAATCCTTTAGATCCAGATAACACTATTAACCAAGTCATTTTGATTTTAAAGTATTATTTATATAAATGTAGATGTTTGGGTGATAAACCCAGTATAAATGGTGGTATAAAATACCTGAAATATTGTATTAAAATAGAAAAGACAACCATCAATTTCTTATCCTCTACACAAAAAGAATATATATGTAAAAAGTGGTTGCCATTTGAAAATCTCCTTGGTGTTTGAGTGTAGTGTTACAAAATGTTGGTCTTATAAATTAAATGTCTTTTGTTTAGGAAAAATTGTATATGCATATCATATGTTTTTCTGTATTTGTATCTGCCTCTGCTTTTCTTTAAAAATAAACAAATTACAAAAAAAAAAAAGATGTCTTATGTGATGGTACAGATATTTCAGAAGATATTGACTTGGAAGTTATAATACAAGGCAGTTTACGGTATATACATGTATGATGTTTAATTTTTCTATTTTTCCACAGACTAATGGAGACGTTGATAAAGAAGAGTTAGATGAGTTAGAGTTACGTAGGATAGCCTTAGCATCAGCATTTAGTCAGGCTGATAAACCAACAAAACCAATTCAAAAGAATGAGAAAAAAAGGAGAAGTCTACCAAATTCTTACAAGAGACCAGAAACTAGTATGTTTGTTTTGAATACAAAATCTTGGCCTAGCTTGGCTTTAGTAAATTTTACAGTGCACATTCAGTGTCCTTATAAAATTGTCTTTCATTTTCATACTAGGTGAATACCCATAAACAAAATTGTGTTTCTGAATCCATCCATTGATTGGTCCATTAAACATTTCAATATACATGTAGATGATAGTTTGTTTTCTTGCTGAAAAATGGGGGAAATATATCTAAATACATACACATATAAAAAAAATTATATAAGCGTCTAAAATGTTTACACAACACCGAATGGATAACTATTTGTTACTACTTTAGTTATTCATTTGGTGTTGTTGTGCAAACTTTCTAGAAGTTTATTTATTTATTACCTAATTATAATTCTTATACATATTATTAGGTAATTTTTTTATTTTTGACAATTTTTTTAACGTTCAGATGCCGTCTATTTCACCGGGCAGATCAGTCAATAGATCGATCGATAATTTGGAATTTCTAACATGGCGTTTCCTGTTTGATCACTTTATGGAGTTGAAATTTTTATTGATTTTATAAGCATCTTCCTGTGTAAAAAGATAATCTGTGTTATTTGTTAAAATTGTTTAACAATGTTATAATATTGAAAACAATATTTTTTTAATTTGTTTAAAAAAAAAATTATAATTAGGTAATAAGCAGGCAATAGATCAAAAAATTTTCCCTCGGTATTGGGAAAGACCAGTACCTCAGGAATATATTTTGATCTATTGCCAGTACTCCCATTAAATAACTGTATAATATTGAAGTTACATTGTAATTAGAATCTAATATGTAAAAAGTTTCAGGTAAAAAAATCTTTATATGACAAGGCTTCTGCTATATCTTGAGACAAATACAGTGCCTATCATCACTGTACTGTTAAGAATGGTTGATTTAGAATCTCAGACGAGGTATACTGGATACAATATTATGTGATAAAGTTTGTCAGTGACTTGTGGCAGGTTGATGATTTTCTCCGGGTACTGTGATTTCCGCTTCCAATAAAACTGACCACATATAACTGAAATATTGTTAAACACCATAACCCCTGTCTCCTGTTGAGAATGGTGTTTAGCATATGTATATACAGTGGAACCTATGCAATCCGACACCTGAGTTTTCCGACATCCTGTGACATCAGACAAAAATTTATGGTCCCAAAGTAGTTCTGTTAATATAAATAAAACTTGAGTAATTCGACATCCTGTACAATCCGACACATTTCCCTGGTCCCTTGGTGTGTCGGATTAGACAGGTTCCATTGTACATTGTAATCCCCAATCTCTAAAGATAAATAAATAGAAAAAAGTGCTATCTTTATTATCCATTATAATTTTGATTGTTGAATATTCAGGCCCTATTTGTTACAAAACTTTAAGCTGAGTGAATTTTGAATTCTTACTTTAGTACAGTTTTGACATTTGATCACATGTACAAAAATTATACTATGATTGACATTTACAGGGAAAGATACAATACCAAGGTCAGCAAGATATCCACCAAAGAGAGTTGTTCGTTCTCGTAGGAATTCTTGTAGTAACAGAAATAGAAGGAGTAAGGAAGACAATGATAGTAGGAGACGTGAGGAGGAGAAAAAGCTCAGTGACAGGAGATACGACGAGGAGAAAAAATCCAGCGAAAGACGGAGACGTGACGACGATAAAAAATCTGGAGATCGTAGATATGACAATGAGAAAAAAGAAAATCAGACAAGAGAAATACAGAAGATCCTGACAATTGACGATCCTAAAGAACAAGTGAAGAGGTTTCTGTTGATGTTAGGGGATAAGAAAGCTCTGGAGAGCTTAGATGGATATCAGAAGGTATGACATTCATATTTAGAACATTTATTTCATTTGTGTTTTGAAATTTGTATAAAGAACTATTCAAATAGCGAATTGGTCATGAAGTTATTATTTTCATATAGTGTTTTATTTAATGTGACCGTTTTTTTTCTCTCTCTACTTCTGAAGATAAGCTTCATTGAAATATGACAAAGCCGTAGATATGAGCAGAATTAACTATTGTAAGCATCATTTGAAAAATTGAGGTATGGTATACGGGTAAAAAATATTCTGTAAGTTAGTAAATTTCACAGGGTCTATATTAATAAACTAGTCACCTAGATCAAAGGTTAAATAAAGGGACTTTCATCTATTAGGTAAAAAACCCACAAAATGATTGAAAAAATAGATGACCTAAATAGTTTTATTCCAAATATTTAGTACATTCCAACTGAAAAAACAATAATAATCTTTCAAATTCATTTTGTAGTAAATCCACTATACATTTGTACATAGAATATGTGTCAGAGCAAATATTCATCTAAGTACTCATACCATTTTGTTCTTCCTGTGTCAAGGGTCAAGTAGTATAGAGATTAGACTCTTCTCTGTTGATTTGCTTGATTATAATCTTTGTACAAATTATTTTTTATGCCCCCACGACTATTGGTCGGGGGGCATATTGTTTTACCCCTGTCTGTGCGTCCGTCCGTTCGTCACACTTAGTATGTATAGTTTGTCTGGCTAACTCCTACAGTTTTTGAGCTAGACCGTTTATATTTTGTAGACAGTTAGTACTTACACTGGTGTGCATATTTTATGGATTTTGACTTTCAACAATTTTTTTACAAAATTATGGATGCATGAACTTAGACAGATTTTGCTAAATCCATATAGGATATATGGTTTGTCTGACTAAGTCCTCCTACAGTTTTTGAGCTAGACATTTTATATTTTGTAGACAGTTAGTACCAACACTGAAGGTGTGCATATTATATGGATTTTGATTTTCAACAATTTTTTACAAAATTATGCATATATGAACTTAGCCACTGAAACCTGTTAACCTGTAAACAACGCTCCTTCACATTGTTAGGTACAGATTCATTTATTTCAGTCATTTCTGCTTGATGCTGAATAAACAAAACATTGGTTTACCCTTTTGCAATTATAACCGCAGGGGCATTGTATGTGTCTTACAGACACAAACTAAGACACAAACCCCTTTTAAAGTCTATAGATAAGTTTTCTACATCATACTCGATGAATACTATACCATTCCTTGAAATTAAGTTATATTGAAAATCCATTATACCCCTACACATTCCTCGGAACCAAACCAAAAGTTAAGGTAGTAAATTGGGGTGGGGGGTTTGAGGTGGATAAGGTTGAGACGGGGGCATTCAATTTTCTAGTTACATCATTAATTTAATTTCCTAGAATTTTCTTTCCAATGAAATAAATGAAAATTCATCCCCAAAGAAATTTTCTACGTGTCCACTTGTTTTATATTCATAATGATATTGTAAGCATGGCCACAAATTTATATTTTGAAAAGAAATTTCAAACATTGGTGGTCAACAGTTCAACCAATATCAACAAAATGAACTGCCTTAAGTACCTCTCACCTCAAATCATTGAATACAAAGAAGAATACTGCATGAAAATTCAGGTCCTTTTTTGGTACAGGTACAAAAATGTGGCAGGGTTTAACCATTTAATTGATCCCAATAACATTCCTATAAAGTGTATTATCAAAAAGTCTGTCATGTTTTTACTGGTCATTTTTTTAAGGTAGCAAATAAGAAAAGAAGGACAAATTCAGGAAATGGTGAAATGCTGGTCGTTCCACCATCTTTACAAGATAATTATGAACCAGTAGAAATGGATATAGACAGTAACCCTGGTTCTCCAGGTAAAACACTTGTATAACAGAAGAAGAGTTCTTAGATACCAAAGGGGTAATCAGAATCTGTTAATCAAAGGACAGACAACTCATTAGCCAAAAGATACCAAAGGGGTAATCAGAATCTGTTAATCAAAGGACAGACAACTCATTAGCCAAAAGATACCAAAGGGGTAATCAGAATCTGTTAATCAAAAGACAGACAACTCATTAGCCAAAAGATACCAAAGGGGTAATCAGAATCTGTTAATCAAAGGACAGACAACACATTAGCCAAAAGATACCAAAGGGGTAATCAGAATCTGTTAATCAAAGGACAGACAACACATTAGCCAAAAGATACCAAAGGGGTAATCAGAATCTGTTAATCAAAGGACAGACAAC